>CAJUYI010002085.1:23688-37231 GCA_910591695.1 Galerucella pusilla
TTTTTTTTAAAGACATTAAAATCGAGTACATGATCTCATGATGACTCACTTCATATATAAGAACCCTTATTTGTCATGTATATAGAAATATTTATCTGCAGTCCTTTTATATTTTGGAATATTTGGGTATAAAAAAACAATAGAATAATACAAAAATGGATTTCAAATTAACAAAATATTTCAATTTTGATAATCAAATTAATTTTGAAATGCATATGAGCAAATTAAAACCAAATACACAATTGTAACATTTTTTCATATTAAAAATCGGTGGTTAATAATTTATATTGGATGAAAAATGAAAAGAATGTTGTATTTATTTAATGCTAATAACTACCAGTAAATAAAATAAAAACCTACCCCTCTAGAAGAATGTATTAAGCTCTAATCCTTGGATTCCATATAGGTACACCATTCAAGTACACTCCAGATTCCTGAAACAAAAAATAAAATAAATTTCAAACACCAGATACAAATAAAATTTTCATTTTATATTCCCCCAAAGCAGGTTCAATAAGAGGTAAATATGATTCGCCTCTTATATAAGAATAATTATTTGTCATAGGAATATTCACCGGCCGGTTTTTGAGTATTTTGTTTAAAAAAAATATTGAAAAAATAGAAAAATGGATTATAAATGAATAAAATATCAATACTGATAATCGAATGAATTCAGAAAACCCAATTAAGGAAATAGTCTTTACAATTAAAAGTATAAAAAGTATATAAAAAAAATTAAAAATTACCCCATTAGAAGAATGTATCTAGCTCTAATCCACGCCTTCCATGTAGGCACTTAACTACACTAAACTACACTTCACGATAAACGAACTCAAAAAAATTAAATAAATTTCAACCACGCACTCGAAACCGACGGAACCGAAAGTTGAACCGCTACTGAATAATGGCATCTACTAAATTTACCTATTCGTTAAATGTACTTGTTAGTCACCTGTTGAATAAGAATAGTTTATCATATCTATGATTAATATACCGATACCGGCCATCCTATAAGTTATTAAAAAGACTTTTAGTCTTGTTCATATACTTTGTAGGTATTATAATGAAAAAGGAAAAGTAAAAAGGTACAAAAAGCGAAGTTACATAATCTTTTTTATTTCTTAGTGCTTGTATTAACGGGTCAAAATAAAATTTAGACCACACCTGCCTTCTCTCAAAATTTACAGAAAATATTCAATATCTAGATAACGGTAAGGTTTAGGTATTTTAAAGTATACATGAATTTGCCTTATTTTTTACCCCTGAAGCATTAAAGGGAAAAAAACCGGGTGGTTCTATTTAATAAAATAAATAAATTTGATATTTATGAAGTTAAACTTTGAATACTCTTTATACACACCCTGTTTAAAATAGAAAATTTTTCAACATAGATTCAAATACGTCTGATCTTGCTAAAAGCAACCGAACAGAAACCATTTTCATATCTTTAAGGGTATCCGCGTAAAAAAATAATTTACAAGGGTCTGCAACGGTACAATTTTTTACTCCAAAAATATGCGTTTTTCGGAAAAAGTTTCCCAGACAAAACTATACTAAAATTTTTCGTAGATTTCAAAAATGTACTAATATACAGGGTGTTTCATTCAAAATAACAAAGTTGCAGTCGACTTCCGGTAGAACCGGAAGTCTGCCATCTTTGAAAATATTTTAGTTAAAAAGATCGTATCCGAAAACCCATCCGAATTTTCATGATTTTACTATAAGTATTTTGCCATATACAGATAGTTTTAACTCGTCATGGGACACCCTGTATAATATGAATAGTAATCATAGCCAGGAACGTATAGTTAGGGTGGGCTTGGGGGCAACACAACCCCGCTCCCGGAAATTTCATAAGATGATTTTTTATGTTTTTTTTTATTTTAGCTTAACCTGCCTCGACAGTGCTGGTCATTGGCATAGAAAAAATATTTACATATAATTATTACACATTTTAAATTAGATTTTACGGTATAGATTGGTAGCTTTCAGGAACTGTAAGACTTTCTTGTTTTCGGTAGGACAGTGGAGCATTTCCTTGAGGTTAGACCTTAGATCAAATTGTTGATATGTAGCAGAAAATTGTTTGCAGTCCGTCAGTATGTCACAATATCATTACAGCTATGGCAAACGGGACGATTTCCCAAAGACATCGGATATCCGTGTGTGAGTTTAGTATATGGCTGATTCGGATTCTTCTGATTATAGTAGCCTCTCTCCGGGTTAAGAAGTTAAGGTAGAGAGGATGGATGGATGGATATCATGAAGTGCTGTCGGGCTATTGCGCCACAGGTGTCGCCAAGAATCTTGTGTAACGTTTTTGAAGTGGATCTTAGGTCGGTTGCCAGTTGGACAATGTGTGTTGGGTCGTTATTAAAGGTAGCTTCTTTCGCGTGGCGGTCCACAGTTTCGTTACCATCAATTTCTATGTGAGATGGAAGCCAGATGAGAGAGACTGATATATCTTGAGCAACGAGAGTTTGATAGATGTCGTGTATATTCTGGACAATTGGGAGGTCAGTGAAGATTATTGACTTGATTGAATGAATAAGAGTAAAGAGAAAATACGAGTAATTAAATGAACATCATATGAATCGTTGGTGCAGAACTGCAGAGTAATGAATACATCAAATTATTACGTCTATGGTCTTTTTTGTTCTGTGATGATTCGAGTGTGGGCCCAGTGGTTGAGTGGTGTCATTGCGCTCCTAGCGCCATCACTACCACAGATAGAATAGCTTCACTTAGCGAAGAAATTACGATCAACCCCTCTAGTTGTTTTCTTAAATTTTTAAGGAGTAAAAATACTTCAAATTAAAAAGTTTCTTTTATTCTTTACCACCTAGTTTGAGCTGTACAATTTAAAAACTAAAAATAACGTATCATAGCTTTGTTATAATTTAGATAAATATATTAAATTAAAAATTGCTAGGCTTTTGCTGCGCATTATACAGCCTCCAAAATTACAACGAACCCCAACGCTTTGTTGAGGGGAGTCCATACTCTTCTCTCAAAAAAATGTATTAGTAGTTGGGAGAAATAACATAACAAAAATGGTATCAACTATAATATTTCATTTCAGTTATATCAGAGACTGCTGTGATACCGTTATATGTGATATGTGAGGACCATGATGGTAGTTTTCAAGCCCCGCCATGGGAAGACAATTCTATTGAAAGCGCTTGTAGACGGATCACACTTTGTTCCAAATTATTACAATGCGTCACTGCAGAAAAATTGTACGAACATGGATTAGGGAGGAAAACTTTTTTATTGACTGGAGAATGTCAAGTTTTTCGCAGCCAACTTACTTGCTCGAATGCAAGAAGTATGCGCCAAACGGAATTATGGGAAAATATAGGTAAGTATTTCGCGACATCATCAACAGGTTAACATACAGATCGCGAAAAGTCTATTCGACCCATAGGATTTACACAAGTACGACAAAGAAAATATGAGAAAAACTACTTGAAAGAGAGAGAAGAATAATTATTCGAAGTCAGTGTTGGGCGTGTCTTCAGCTTCAGCTACCAATCTGATATGAAAGCAGTGTTGCCAGTTTAGAATGTTTGGTACTTTTAAGACGGGATAAAGTCGTCGTATTTAGAGGGAGAAAATCGAGATTGGTGATATTAATGATTTTTGAAAAATAAGTGAGATGAACACAAATAAGAATAAATTGATATAGTTCAAGAAAAAATTGGACAAATTACAATCTGCAATAAATAAAATCTATACACTGCTTTCGATTGAACAATTATTGGTATTTAACATTGTTGACGACAAAAATTGGGAATAACTTTAACAAATAAATACATTTGGCAACAGCTGACTGCTCACAATGATTCTTCTCTCTCTTTGAAGTAATTTTGCTCATATTTCCTTGTCGTACTTGTGTAAATCGTATGGTCAATCCTCTGGGCTAAAGGGGTGGGGATTAAAGTTAGGGTGACTTGCGCCAAAATAACCAAAATAGTACATTACAAGCATAGTTTTTTTCACGAACTAAGAAACTGACCTACTTGAGATGGGATAATGACAAGCATATATTCAAACAACAAAAAATATCGCATAATGTAAACTTCAATTTTTTTAGGACGAGAGATTATAAAATCTAGTTTAGGCTGTGAAAACAAAAAATATTTAGCTTTCTTATCGTGTACCAAATATTGCGGTGACGAATACAAAGAAGGTATAACGAAATCTCACGAAGAACTTTTGGGTATAACACAGGGATACGTTGCATTGGGTGGTGGTGGACTGGCACTCTTTGGAACAGCGTGTCTTTACACTTGGCCTGAAACTTTTGAAGAAATTATACCAAGATTTGAAGTTGATACTTTAGTGGATAGAACAAAATTTTTGGACGACAGCTGCTACAGGTTAGTTTTTCGTAAGAACCCATGGCAAGATCAAAATTCTCTTCATTGATATGTTTTCGATATACATATATATACATTGCTATCCAAAAGTCCTGTCCCCCCTCGTATCTTTTGAATGGCTACACTAACATTAATAAAATTTGGAGGGTGAAAGTAAAGTAGTGTAAACTTCTCTACGAATGGTAAAAGGTGACGTAATAGTAATAGATAGACGTCACAGTGCCACTCTGGCCAATAATTTTAAATAGGACCTTATGGCAAGTGATATCTCGTTAGTGACATAGCCATATTAATTTTGTTAGGGTTTAAACTGATTTTGACGGATAAATTAAATAAATACCAAAATTATTGAAATTATTTTTTTAAATTTAATTAATCAAATATCAACAATGGATTCTTATAGCAAGAAAAATATCTAATGGTGTCAGATATGGTGACCAGGGTGGCCATTCTATAGGACCTCGCCGGCCGATCCATCTACCTCGATATTCTTCATCCAGGTAACGTCTTACTGCACCATAATAATGTGCAGGAGCACCATCTTGTTGAAATGTTATTTCCAGATGGCCGAATTCATCTGGATTATCTTCCTGAATTTCAAGAATTAACGGCTCAATTGCATTTTGTAATATCTCCAGATACACTTCACAGCATAAATTTGAATTTAGGAAGACAGGACCAACTATGTGGTTTCCCAAAATACCTGCCCAAACATTGACTTTTTCTGGAAATTGGGTATGTTGTTCACGAAAGGTGTGAGGATTTGTGTCACTCCTATACCTTACATTTTGTGTATTCACATTTCCATTGAGGCAAAAAGTACTTTCGTCACTAAAATAAATTCTTTTTGTGTAACGTGGGTTTTGACTTATTTTATTTGTCATACATTCACATAATTCGAGTCTTCTGTCGTTCCGAAAGGTGGTGCACCATTTTTAACTTGTATGGATGAAATTTATTTTTAGCCAACACTCTCTGTACTGTACTTTTACTTACTTCACAGATAGACGCAACTTTAGTTGAAGAAGGAGTAGGGTTTACTACCATTTCAGCAACTATATCAATTTTTTTATCATCACTAAATGTTGGTCGACCAGATCGTCTGACATCTTGAACACTACCTGTTGCTTCAAACTTGTGCATGAAGAAGCTCCCTCAAATAAGTTCTCGAGATAGGGCGATCTGGGTATCTCTCGTTAAATAAACGTGATGTCATCTGTGATGTCATCGATTACCATAACGTCACCTGTAACCTTTCGTAGAGAAGTTTACAACACTTTATTTTCACCCTCCAAATTTTATTAATGTAAGTGTAGCGGTTCAAAAGATACGAGGGGGGAGGGGACATTCGAATAGCACTGTATATACATATATATATATATATAATCGGGATTCGATTCGATATACATAATTTTGATAATTATATTTTTGTTGCTTCGCTAAAATTTAGATCAATTTCTAATTTTGATTTAATTTAATATTACTGTATACTTGGTTTTCTTTCAGTGTATGTTATTATTTTCAGAGGTACCCTTGGAGCTTGTTTTTCAACGACTTTAGGCTCCGTCCTGCACGAGCTATTCCACACTTTCGACTTGGGACACACTGAAGAAGGAATAATGGGAAGAGGTTTCGACAATATTTACAAAGTTTTTACAAACACCGACATATCTAACCAGCATTTCGAAGCTGGTTTTGAAGCACAAACAACCTTCCAAGATAAAATCGAATTCAAAGAAGAATTCGAACCTGATAGTTTGTTGCAAAGACTCAGAAACGAAAATAAAAAAAAGGAATTCACTGTTATAAAGAAATTTGAAGATATCGATGATACTGTATTGAACAAAAGTTGTGCTGTGATACTTTGTTACCACAGGTGAAAAATTTACTATATCATAACAAGTAAAACTTTGTAAACATGTAGATAATATTTTTAGGTGGTTTAACCGAAGCATCACAAAGCAGTCGTCACTACTATCATTCGATCAGACGAACAAATTGATCAAGTCAACAGCGGGAATCAGAGTCGTGGAGATAAGAAGTTTGATTAAAGAATTGGTATTACGCAGTTGGGTATTCGATGGGAGAATTTTAAAGTTCTCTTTTCAAGTTCCACAAGATATTTTATCTGTAACCGATAATCAAAACTATTTAATATTCGTTGAAGATACTATTGGCTGTATTTTAAAAGAAGAAGTTGCTGTCTAAAATATAAAATAATCCATAAGAAATATTTCTTGTTTAGACACCGTTTCACGTACGAAGAATCCATTTGAAGATGCGCGAACCATATATAAAAAAATACTTATAGATGGGAAACTGACCCGTGGCGCCCTCTATTTGTACGGGTAGCGCCTCCTTGAGAGTCCCGTCAGTACCTCAACACAAATGATGGTTGTCAACTTCGCTAACAGCAGAAAAAGAAGATTCCTGTAATTTTACAGTTTTTGGCGGCATATTCAAAATTACTGTAATTTTACAGTTTTTGGCGGCATATTCAAAATTACTGTAATTTCACTTTTATTGAAAAATGACATTTATAGTCAATTTTTTGATATTTTATTTAAAGTTACTCAACATTAGATTGATATTACAATAATAACAATTAAATAGTCAAGTAAAATCAAATGAAGTGTCACAAAATGGACCATATAATGCCTGAAGTGAGAAAAATGAAGCAATAATCATCAAGTTTATACATTTTATTGAAAAAAAAGTATACAATAAATGGAACGTTTTTTACATATATTTGAATGACAAACATGAAGAAAAATAAATATTCAACAACAATGCTGGGACGTTCAAAGCTGTATGGAAGAATAACTATTTCTGTCACTTTTTATTTAATGAAACATGTTTTTTTTAAGATAAAGCTTACCGGGTGCACCTCACATTACAGTCTTTCACAATACATATTCTCGACATTGTCTATTTAAAGTAAAAGTCTCACTATATAAACAATAAAAACCAACTACGAATACTCAACACACACACAAATAAGCAAAATAGTTTTTAAAAACAACAACTGGACAAACTCACGATACACGTCGTCAAACGTTGGTCTGCAGGTGTCACCATAGATAAGTTGTCAGGCAGTTGTCAGTTTGTTAGGTTAGGATATCAGCGCTGATATATGTGGAAGAATCTGCAAGTACCACTAACAACGTAACAGTTTTCATTAAATTAGAAATTTTAGTACTGACGGGACTCTATGTGACAGCACCCTCACGCCTTCAGAGATCCCCTACCCAGGAGCGCGAACTTGTTGTCAAAACCAGCACCATATTGTAAAATTGACATTCGACTTCAACAAATCAGTCGTTACGAGGCAACATAGATTTTGATTTCTGCGCAAGACAGTTGGCCAGCTTCGTTTGGCTTCTTTTTATGTGAAACGTAGTTTACTATAATATAGTATCGAGTATAATTGTTAATAAAACATTTTTTATGACTGTAAAATATCAGAGCAACAATCTAGAAGAGGATTGAAAATATAAACATATAACCGAAGATATACAGGTTGTCCAATTTTTAGATACCTATGTTTATGTTATATCTGAACCACCAAAAAATAAATTGCTCACTGCACTATACTGCTGGACCTATTGACATTTAACAACTGTAGATTTCCTCCATTTTTATATCTTTCTGAACTAATATACACTGTATATTATTCATTTTCTTGCAGTAAGAAATATGTAGATAAAAAATCAAGGCTGGAAGTTCGAAAACAAGAAAAAAAAACTCGAAAGGCAACCTATAAATTGAAATCAAACAATGAAAATCTTATGGCAAAGATAAGCAAGGTTATAAAATAATATACAAAAGGATTGTTCCGTTTTCTGCCTCCGGATAGACTATCGCTTACATCGAATTCCCAATATTAAGAGCTACTAGCGAATCTGTAATTTATATGTTCATAAAAAGTGTAGTTTTATTCATTAAATAGGATTATTAAATATTTCAAAGTGTGTATACCAAAATGAAAGTGCCAATTTTAAAGATTTAGTCTTTTTGAAGAGTGTATATTTTTGGTTTTTATAACAAAAGATTTGTATATCTACGTAGATTTTCATATTATGGAGTTTTTTTGGAAATTTCCCCGTCACTGAACATCATTTTTCCATTATATTTCATATTTCTCCATTGTTAATCGCAAATTATCCAAGTTATATATTGTAACTCTTTTCTAATCCATGCTGTAGCTTTCTGTCGATAACCAAGTGCAATTCAAAAAACAAATTTTTCGATGAGACTTTTATGAGATTTCAATAATAAATAAAAAAAATTTCGTAGTGTATAGACTAGATATACAAATGTATATGTTATCAAATATAGAAAATATTTCCGATAGTATTTAGAATTTTACCAATGTGCAATTAAAATGAAATTTAAAATGTAGTTTAATTCCAAGGTCCCTAATACACAGGTTGTCCCTATAACGCGTATTGCGCGTCATCGTGCCTGCCGTATATATCCTTTTACCATTGTTCAGTGTTGTTTTTGGTGCTAATGGTAGTTTTTCATAGACTCCGTTTCATATAAGAAGAAGCTACATGAAATTTGCCAACTATGTCTTGCGCAAAAATCAAAATCAGTCTTGTTTATCTATGTCGTTTCTCGTAACGACAGTTCCATGTCATTGGCGTTATACAAACTAACATCACCAATCGTTAATGCAAAGTATAAATATTTCAGTGTCTATTGTATGTGAAACTACCTCGAAAAGCTTTAATAATTCCCAAATATGTTTTATTTAAGGCAGTGGCTGCGTATCCGAGTTCGGACACTTAATTATTCTTACTAAATGTCCGACATCGGACATTTAATTTCAATTGCTATATGTCCGAGTATGAAATCCTACGAAAAGTGTTTTTTGAGGTTATGTCTGTTTGAGTTTCAACCTCGGTTTTTACTTAGCGCTGCCTGCGGGGGTTCAGTTAACCAATGCAATGGAGGTTGGTAAAACATTTAACAGCTACAGTGATTAAATGAAAGCCCTCAGTGCCTATGAAAAAGAAAACTTTGTAAAATTTTACTAACGTGATAGTAAAATTCTAAAAGGAGACCGAAAGGACAAGAACTGCATTTACGAATATCTGAAACTATTGGAAATTGGGTATGAAGATTATTCTTGTCGAAGACGTAGTGTATGATAATTCTTTAAATATGGATCAGTCTGAAAAGGTTATGGCTTCGATATCTTCCTATAAGGAAATCAATTTGCTCCCTCAAGAAATTGTCGTTGAAGAAGAAATCAGTGAAACAAATCAAGAAGATAATAATCATTTGCTCTCTCAAGACATTGTCGTTGAAGAAGAAATAAGTAAAACAAATTAAGAAGATAATAATAATTTAAATACAAATGAAACTCTTAATTTAGTCTTCGAAAATGACGAAAACATTTTGTCACCTCAAAACGTCAACACCTAAGGAGAAACAAAAAAAAAACTTACCAACAGAGCATCCAGAAACAAATCTTACAAATATTGATTTAAATGACTTACAAATTGTAAGCAATTCAGATGATAGAGAAAGAGTAGCAAACATAAAAATGCTCTTCGAATAAAAAAGGAAGGGGGCGTCCAAAAGGACATTTATTAACAGTCATTGCGGTCTTCCAAAAAAAAAGTTTAAAACTAAGTGAACTTGGAAAGTTACTTAAGATTAGTATGTAGGAACTCATTAGCAATACCAAAATGTAATTATGAGTACATATTTATATTGTATTGTTTATTCTGTGTTTCTACAGTACTTATTTTCAAAATAAACAAATTAGGACTCGCAAGTGATGCTTATCAATTAATTCGGCTACCGGATTATACATTCAGTATAACTACCTTTTTCAGTATCCCACATCGGATGTTTAGGATCAACGTTCATGGCTCCAGCAGCCTCGGACATATAGCAATTGAAATTAAATGTCCGATGTTGGACATTTAGTAAGAATCATATTAAGTGTCCGAACTTGGACACGCAGCCTGCACTGCCTTTATTTAAAATGTGTATTCGATAAATTCATTTTTAATAGTTATATTGTGTTAACCCACAAAATGTGAGAAAATTACGCTCCTGATTTGAAGTCGAACGTCAATTTTATAATATGGCGCTGGTTTGACAACAAGTTCGCGCATACGACTGCAACTTCAAGTGGCTTCTTCTTACGTGAAACGGAGTCTACCTCATATTTGGCGGATTTTACAACTGCAGGGCTCGGGATTAAATCGAGCGGTACCCACTTAAGGCGGAAATTTGATTAAGTATATAAGCGAGCGAATTTCTGCTCTAGAGCGTAACGAAACAATACTCTAATTTGTCAACTGCGCAATTGTAGTGAAAATTAATTTGTGTTTCCGTTAAGCAGCTGCATAGTAATGACCACAGAATAACGAGTAGGTTATTCTGTGATGATATTACGAAGCGCAATATCGTATCTTAGCAACGGATATATAAACTACAAACAAACAGACTGGTGAGAAGTTCTATACTTGAATAAATATAGACAAAGGCAAAAGTGTCATTAATTTTTGTGTCATTTTTGAAAAAGCTTAACATGAGTGATGCAACAGAAAATGATTTATTAGAAGGTAAGTTTTCATCAATGATTATATTATTATATTTTAATGGATACTTGTTTTCTAATCCATGTTGAATAACCGGTAAATATAAATTTAAAACGGTATGATTTCGGACCTATTTATTCATCACTACAGCAATAAACAATTATTAGGTCCTGGTAAACTTCGCGACCCTCGGAATTTTATGTTAATTTTAGATTTGTTTGGAAGCTTACCTTAAATAAAGCAGATTAGAACAAAAATTTCGCTGGATCATCCAGTAATTACTTCAAAATCACGATTTTAGTTCAAAAAATTGTACTTTTTCAACACTAATTCTTGCTATTTCACGATAAATATTTTTACTTTAAACAGTAAAGGTTATTATCTTGAACTAAATGTCAGTCTGTTTCACACAAAAAACCGGAAGAAAATACTTGAATTTTGCCAATTTTTAGAAATATTCGTAAGCATTAATATTTTCGTTTGACACTTAAGCTTATAAAATTACACACTAAAATCTTATGTCTAGATATTGTATCCTAGGTTCACAAATTAGGATCAGATGACACTTCCTAACGGCGTTGTCAAATGGTCTTAATTTTCTTTCAACTGAGTACATTGTATTAGATTACATGAATATATCACAATATAATATTATTTGCATTTAAAGTCAAGAAAATTCATATAGGTAATAGTTAGGTTAACAATTATTTTCTTATTCTCTTGCTCCGTATTTAATGATATTTTAGTTACACTTTGATCTGTGTCAGTTGGTCGGGAAGCGGTATGTGTTGAATTATGAATTTTTTTTGCTCTAGTAGAAATCCCATGAAGTCAGTCAATTTGAGGTGACGAGATGTATTCCCTTCCCCTTCTCGAAAAAGTGTCTAATAATTTGTATTTCACATGATTGCGCGCCGGGTCGACGTTTCACAATTCGCGCGCGAACCTTACCGGACCCAAAATAAGTTTATAACCGTTTGATTTCGGATCCATTTATTCCATCACTACTACTATAAACAATACTTTATTGTGAATTATCTTTTTAGCTATAAAGGAATCATTGGAAAAAGATGGAACTCTTGGTAAAGTTAATGGGGAAATTAGAGTTGGTGTTATGGCAATCCTAAACAGAGATTTCGAAGGTGCAGATCCACCAAAAGTACCAGAAGAAACCAAGTTGATCAATGAACTAATTAGAGAGTATTTGGCTTGGAATGGATATCTTTATACTGAACAGATTTTATCTGCAGGTATTTTAAGTATCAATATAGTAGCTTTCTGTCTACAAGTTTTGAAAAAAAAAAGACAAAATTAATTCGATAGGTTTATTACCTATACATTAATTTTTTTGTTATAATTTTCCAGAATCTGGCCAAAAAAACGAAAGATTAGGAAGAGACGTACTTACCACAAAATTTGGTGTAATGGATGATTCAAAGACTGCAAAAATCCCTTTATTATACTATATTGTATCGGCGTTCCAGAATTTTTATTAATATTTATACATTTTCACAAATAAAAGTCAAATAAATATCTTGATTGTTTTAATTATTCACATCAGTAATAGTATGAACATTTCTTACAATACTATCATTAACCTGTTTTTCTTGTGATTTTCTCGACTGCACAATTCTAGATTGTTCTGTGGCAGTATATTTCAACGCCCAATATCCAGCTACAAGCTGTATGCATAACAAAATAAACATAACACTTTGAACTATAATTTCAACTATGTACATTCGAAAATAAGGATTAAATAAAAGAAATCCTTGGAGAGGGAATTGGAGTAAAATTGAGAGCATCCAAAATCCTGCCAATTCGGGTATCTGTAAATAAAGATAATTATACAAGGATTTTACTGTTGTTATAATTACTCACCTTATCTTTTAGATTTCCTTCATACCCAAGATAAAGTCTTAACATTTCTACGGATACTATGGTACATATAACAGCAACTGATATGTATCTGTACAGTTCGTCATAGAATTCGTACTGGAAAATTACAAGAATAAACATTGTGTTTTCCAGAGAAGATATGAGTTACTCACGTTTTTATCTAAAAATAATAGTAAAATAATCATCCAGACCGGTGTAAGAATAACATTAAAATATAGCGCCATCTGAAGGGGTAAATTCGAAAGAACTCTTTTATCTGCAAAAAAGTGAAAAGAATATCCCTGTATATGTATATTGCCTGTCAACAGGTTTTTTTTAAATTTATCACACTATTTTGAATTTATTCTCATTCTCTTGTGATCGGAGTTGGTAATTTGGTCCCCAAAGATGACGTCACGAAATTTCAAAAGGTAATTTGGTCCCCATGGCTGACAGGTATAAATTCCCTACAAGTAATTTCGTCCCCGCAATCAGGTATATGCTTTCGGTTCAAAGAAGAAATAAAATCAAAACATGAAAATAGTTTAAAGGTTTTATATAATTTCAACTCCATGGCATGAACATATAAATAATTTTTACACAAATGAGAATTTCAAAATTTTACACATTTAAATGAAATACATGTTAAAAAATGAATTCATTTGATTTCTCAAGGAATGTTATTATATTTGGATGTTCTTTGTAAAATGAATCGTTAAAAGT
>CAJUYI010002086.1:0-10942 GCA_910591695.1 Galerucella pusilla
AACCAAAAAAAACCACAACACCAAGCAATAAATTAGTTGAATTCGTTTTACAAGATACGTACAAGCTGAGGTGCAAGGCTTACTGTTATGACTAGATGCAGGTGAAAATAGTGAATCTTAACTAGCGGTCAAATGATAAATACACAAATAAAGCGTTATTAGGGTACTAGCGGGTCTAATTAAGCGTTTCTTGATATTTGTGTACATATTTAATCCAAACGAAAGTAATTTATAAAAAAAACCTTTAGTTGCCGATACTTAAAACAGACATTTTATCAATTTGCCTGGAAACCTCCCGAATGTTGTACCTGCTTTGGCAGCGTACATGAACAAGATTATGCCAGTTTATCACGGTTGTCGGAACCTGTTTTTAGATTGACGTTACCCCAGCCGTTGGTGCTAAATTACTCACTTAAATGAAAGCTATACAATAGAGTCCGAAAACCTCTCCCTTGTGTTCCTGCTTATGCAGCGAACACTCGTGAGATTATTTCGCTCAACGCCTTGGCAAATCCTCGAAATGTTAGCACCTGCTAAGGCAGCGTGCACGTACGAGACTGTTCCAAGTTG
This sequence comes from Galerucella pusilla, assembly GCA_910591695.1. Lineage (NCBI taxonomy): Eukaryota > Metazoa > Arthropoda > Insecta > Coleoptera > Chrysomelidae > Galerucella > Galerucella pusilla. The sequence goes on from CAJUYI010002086.1 coordinate 571, forward strand.
TCTTTGATCAAATATCTCAATCTACTACAATGAACTGTTTCCTTCGGTCGGGTTTCTTTTTAATATTTTCAGAGCCACTGAAGAATTCACCTGCTCAGGCAGCGATCAGCCTTTGAGATTCCTGAAAATATTTTCCTGTCAGATGAACGGCGGCAGTCGGGTTTCCACGAAATACTTTGAAAACCTTCCAAGAATCTACCTGCTCTGGCAGCGACAATCCTTGAAATTTCCCAAATATATCTCTTTTCCCTAAAGCCAACAATATAAATTATAGTTCGGAATTGTACACAAATACACAGAAACTTTTACTACGATTAAGCAGGCAATAAGCAAAATTAAACTTTATCAATGATAATGTTGAAATAAAAGAAGTCAGGCGTAAATGAATTTATAACGGAAGAAATTATTTACAATATACTCTTTCAATTCGCTTACCTCGTGCACGAAAATCAGTCTCCGGAAACGGTCGGTCGGATAACGGCAGCTGGTATTATAAGTGCAAAGCAAAGAGCAAGAAGAACAAGAGCAAGAGAGTCAATTTTTGTCTTGCTGCCAATTTTTATTATTTTTCTGTCGACCCCACTCAGTAGGTCTCCTACTTAAAAATCTTAAGAAATGCGCGGACTGATTTGCGCGTACGGTATCGTAAATCATACAGGTGCAATATACCAGATGGTTTAAAACTAATACACATATATCAAATAATTATTAATACCCCAATTTTAACAACTAGATACGAAAGAGGGTGATATTAATATTAAAAAAATAAAAAATACTGAAATATATACTACCGGATATCGGAAAAATAGTAACAACGTTACAGAAGACCAAGAAATACAAATTTCGTTGAAGATACAGTCCACAGATTTGATGATGTTTTATTTAAAGAGCATTTTAGAATGACGAGACAAACATTTGAAGTAAGTCATTTTGAACATAAAATACTTGACATTCTTAAAGTGCAGTAATTTGTGAGTTTTAATTTCCAAACTGGCCAACATTTTAATTCAGTGTAATTTTTCAGGAATTTAGCATCGTTATAGAAAATAATGTTGCCCACAATAGAGACCACATCAATTTCAATAAAAATAAAAAAATACTGTTCACTATATGGACACTTACCAAACCAGAAAGTTTTTTAGCTGTTGGGGATAGGTTTGGTATTGCAAAAAGTACTGGACATGGCATATTTAAAGAAATAGTGAATGCTATAGCCAATTTGTTACTACAATATGTTACATTTCCAAATGAAGCCCAGTTCCATATATCTGCAATGGTAAGTTCAAATTCACTTCCTAAATAATATTTGCATACCCGCATGAGTTCTTATTAAAAGTTGAAATACATTTTTCCATATAATTTTTAAAATTTTCGTTTACGTTCACATAATTTTCCTGGAGTAGTTGGTGCAATAGATGGATGCCATATTCCAATAAAGCAACCTGTTGGAAATGCTCATGATTATTACAATAGAAAAGGATTCCATTCTATTATTCTTCAAGGTTTGTGAAAACAATTATTCACATTGTAACAATATGAATTTCAATTTTTTGGATGTTTGTTTTCAAATGAAATAATTAAATTACCCTCATTACACTGTATTTTTATTTTAGATACATGTGATCATAAAGGGAAATTTATAGACTGCTTCATTGGATTACCAGGACGAATGCATGATGCACGTGTTTTCAGAAATAGTCCATTGTATAATAGGCTTACTGATCGTGATAATCCTCTTATGAGTGATCAGTTCCATTTAATTGGCGATTCTGCCTATCCCTTGATGACCAATTTGATGTGTCCATTTAGGGATAACCATCACTTAACCCTTAGTGAAATAAGATACAATACCAAATTGAGTTCCATTAGATCCATCATAGAACGTACATTTAGAATACTGAAAGGAAAATTTCGGCGTTTGAAGTATTTAGATATTTCAGATTTACAGTAAGCTAACAGTATATCTGCATCCTGTATACTGTATATTTTTCTATTAGATAGAGAAGAAATTAATTTTCAAAAATATGGACTTGAAGGAAATGGGCAACAAGATGAAGGAGAAAATGTACTGCATGATGAAGCAGGAAATGTAGCTGTTATAAAACGAAACAATATTGCTGCATTATTGTAAATGTGTGTGTTTTGTTTTTTATACCTGGATTGTGACCAGTAAGCACTCTAACAATTTTTATTATTGTTTTGTTACTATATTTATATATATATATATATATGACTCGCACTCATCCATCTTGAATTTAATATATAATTTTTTGTAATAATTCCCTTTTTCTTTCTTTTCAAATGTTTATAGATAGTATATTTTAATTATAAATTAAACATATATATTTTTAATGACCGTAAATTCTCAATTTCTTATATTTTCATGGGTTTGTAACTTAAAACTGCCCCAGGCTAGAACACTCCACCTCAGGGAGTGGAATTCGGAACCAATTAAACTATTTTATACACTATCACTGGGATGGGGTACAATTAATATTAAATTGGACGCCACCAGCTTTTTAATCGAACGAAGCAATTAAAACAAGAAACAAAAGGTGGAAAGCTGGAAACACCTTGTAAAAAATTAAATTTACGTTACAAAAAAAAATGAATCTTCTTATTCCCGAACACGTTTATCCAATTCAATAATTATTGAATAATCAATACAAAGAATGAAATAATTATTTATTGAATTATTCGAAACAACATAAATTGAATATTTCAAAAATTAACGAAAAGAATACCAATTGTAGTTAACACGCCAAATCCAAATCTTACACACGCTATAGATAAGATGGAGGAACTTATCTTAAATGGCTGAGGATATTTGCAGCTCCTAGCGCGATGGCGGCAGTGGCGGTGATATCTTCTCTCGCACGGATCAGGAACGGGAACAAAGGTGGCCCAGAGATGTCTTCGGAGGTGAAATTGCAATAAGCTTGCCTTGAGCTTGATCTAAAACTTGCCTTAAAGTTGCCTTAAAAATATAACTTGCCGGCTGCAGAGCTGCGGAAAAAAGAGAAGACAGGGATAAGGAACTAGAAAAATACATTAGGAAGGAACGAATAAATAGAACAGATCAGGTAAAAAGGAGCTTATGCTATAGCGCATACAAAACCCGAACTCCACGTGCTAAAATACAACTTAACAGTGATCTGTTTTATTCTATTCGTTTTGTTCTTCAAATACACAAAAAATGCAAATCAGCAAATAAGCAATAAAAAAATAGATAGCTGTAAGCACTAAAAAATAACCTAGGGAAAATACAATAATTAACTTACCAACCAGACAATACAAAATTGTTCACCAAAAATAAGAAATTAGATATAGATAACTGTTGCCTTGAATGTAGCAGTTAGAGGAAAGAAAGAGTCCACTCGAAAATTGAAATTTCGAACATCGACAGACACAAATGGAAGGGGAATTTGATAAAAATTAATGTTTTATTTCGGAGTGGCTAATGCGACAATGAAACGGCATGATTAAAAATTTAGTAGAAATTTGGGAGGAAGTGACTAATGAGCCAAAAAATTCACTGAATGAAATAGTTTTTTAGACGAAAAACGTAACAGCTGAACAGCATGTTACAGGTTTCAGTCAGAAATAAAATCACTTGCTTAAAGTGGTAACGTTTCGATCTATTTTATTTAAACCATTTTCAAACCTTTCTAAAAATGTTTTGAAAACACAATACATTTATTAAATACATATAGTTAAAATATATTTCTTTAAAACTTACTTTTTGATTATGCCTCCGTAGAGGCTCGTCTACTAATGTACAGTAGTATTTCATAAATAAAAAAAAAAGATAATTAATGTACACAACAACAAATCATTCAAACAATGAACTAGGTTAAAAATGATAAAAATGTATTTACAGAGTGTCCTAAGTAATATAAAATTAGAATTAGAGAACTATTTTTTAATTTTTAATAACTAGGTGAGGTGTAGATATTTGTTTATAACAGTAAGTTCGTATATATACAACTTAAGTTGTCTATGTCAGTTCTGAAATTGACTGAGTCAGGATTCTTCTTAATATTTATCATTTCTTTTATTAATCTTTTACTATTACTCTTTTAATTTCAATAACGTAGAAATAATAACTACAGAAAAAAATAATAGTAAAAGATTAATAAAAGAAATGATAAATATTATGAAGAATCCTGACTCAGTCAATTTCAGAACTGACATAGACAACTTAAGTTGTATATATACGAACTTACTGTTATAAATGAATATCTACACCTTACCTAGTTATTAAAAAATAGTTTTCTAATTCTAATTTTATATTACTCAGGACACTCTGTCTATACATTCTTATCATTTTTAACCTAGTTCATTGTTTGTATTATTTGTTTTTGTGTACATTAATTGTCTTTTTTTTCAATTTAAGAAATACTATTGTACATTAGTAGATGAGCCTCTACGGAGGCATAATCAAAAAGTAAGTTTTACAGAAATATATTTTAACTATATCTATTTAATGAATGTATTGTGTTTTCAAAACATTTTTACAAAGGTTTGAAAATGGTTTAAATGAAATAGACCGAAACGTTACCACCATAAACAAGTGATTTTATTTCTGACTGAAACCCATGAAAATATAAGAAATTATAAATTAAGGTGTCTAAATAATTGGTATTGTAAATAAATTTGTGTATATATTCAAATATAAAATGAAATACATCTTTTAAATATTAGACATGTAGTTTATTATCATGAATTATATTTCGTATTGCCGTTCTCAAATTACAAAATAACCACTTGTAGTAGCAATTTTTCCTCGCTCAGTAGCACGAATGTTAAAAGTTATCACTCCCCGACCCCACCCGATCTACCAACCACATCATCTCCTCTGCCACGGCTCCTCACTGCAATTTTTCGTGCGCTCGGGTACGGTCAAGCTATCTGATGGGTCGAATATCGAGAAAAGTGACACGTAAACACAAGAAAAAGTTACGAAAGTTACTACAAATATTGGATAGTTCAAGTAAGTATTTAATTGTTGCTCCTTTATCATTTTCAGCTTATTTCTATTTGAAAGGGGCATAAGTACACATGTACTTATGTACCTTTATTTTGGATTATCGAAAACTAGTATTCACATGATTTACTAGCATAGCTATACACATCGGTGTATCCATTCGTACAAATCTACAAATGAACTGATTTGTGGTTTATTGATATACAGTATTCACATGAATTACTGTCGTCAATCTTATCCGCAAACTTGTTTTTGAATATATGCGTATATACTCTATACCTACAAAACATAGCTCTCGTTCAATGTTATATTTTCACATAAATTTTATAGCATTACAACCTATTATTGGTTTTTTGTTGATGAAAAAAAATGTTTTTGAACATTCTCTTAAGGATTATTCACATGAGTAATCTTAATGGAATAATTTTTATCTATTTATTATCGATTAATGAGAATGTAAAACCTGTCCAAACGCTTTGCTTTGGCGATTGCTAGTACACTGTTTTATGTTAATTATAGGTGAATCATACGCGTCATCGTAACAAACAACAGGGACGGACTCTGATTCGGATGAACGCTCAATAAATCCTGATCCAGCAGCCAAAGAAGGAGGCGCTCAAAATATTTTAGAATTACTAGGTAGTCAATCAACTGGTATCAAAGGCCCGGAAGTTAATCCAGATGTAGCAGCACTTTTGTCTGGTTTCTTGCTTAACGGGTTAGAGAAAGACGCACGCAAGGCAGCACTGGAATCTTATCTGTGTTTGGCTAATTGTTTGGCTCTCCAGCCCCCAACAATTAATCCGGAGATTCGGCATTGTCTTAATACGGATGCAGCAAAACAAGACATATTTCTCAGCAAATTACAGACACAATTAGCAGCCGGCATTAGCAGTTGGCCTTGACAAACAATATGAGCTAACAAAATCGGAGGCAACGGACGAATCTAGAAAGGAGCTGGAAAAATGTTGCACGCCAATAAAAATAATTGCTGATGTTTTTCACGCTCTTTCACTGCATCGGCGTTATTCTATCCTACCGTTTCTGGATGCCAAGGTTAAAAAGGTCTCAGATACCTGTCCAATAGACGAATTCTTATTTGGAAAAGCGTTTCCGGACCACCTTAAAACGGCAAACGAAGCTCAGCGACTGGGTGCTTCAATTAAAAATAAAACATCAAGAGCAGGAACTTCTACACTATTGGTCAATAAGAAGCCAGGAGATCCGAAGTTAGGTCAGTCAAAATACTCATCTTCTTTAAACTCCCGGCGCCTGCACCACAAGTCTCGCATGAAAAAGGAAGAGGGGAGGCTACGTCCAGCAAGGTCATACCGGAATTAGGGGATGAGGTACATACTGTATATAATAATAATTATTATCATTATTATGCTGGTCGCTTATCCACATATGTGGATAGATGGTCACATAATGATATAGTGTATATATGTATATCGGTTAGTTGAACATCGTTAAAGTGAGCTCCTCAGAATTTGTACGTTATAGATGGTATACATCTCTTGGAGAATATTGATTATTTGTCAGTGGGTGCCTAAAGTGATCAGTAACTGTTTTGTCATCTCACTATATAGTATTGTGGTCCTGAAGTGGTATAGAAGTGCATTTTAATATCACACAATTTTGAATTGGATTGCGGTGTTGCCAAAAGATTATTTCAGGAATCATGAGCCAGAAAACCAGAAGTACAACTGTCTCCACTATAATAGATGAGTCTTCATTGGAAATTCTGATGAATAAAATATTACCTAAATTAAATGCGACAATAGAAGAAACCATGAAAAAATTGGGTAAGAGTTTGTTTGATCAATTGGAATTAAAGTTAACACAAATATCCGCTCAGATATATTCACTAGAATCCATTTCCCAATCAAACAAATTAGAAATTTTAACTATAAATAAAAAATTCGAAGAAGTAGATAGGATCCGCAGAGAATCTTCACTAAACTTAGTGGGTATCACAGAGGAAGACAATGAAAATATATTAACCAAAGTGATTACATTATTTAATGAAGGTATGAAAGTAAAGTGTTCCCAATGGGAAATCTATAACGTTTTTCGAATTGGTAAGAAGAAATCTGGAAGTCAAGCAAAGCCAAGAAATGTAATCGTTACTTTTGTATCGTTAATGAAAAAGAATGAAATATATGGTGCAAGAAAAACTATGAAGCAGACAGGTATATTCGTTAATGAGAACTTGACTACTAAATCATACGGTATTTTACGGAATGCTGTAAGAAAATTTGGTCGTCAAAATGCATGGTCAAGAAATGGCAGAGTTTTTGTAAGAAATGACAACGTTGTAAGTGAAATTACTGAAGAATCAGATTTGGTTAAGTTTTAATGGTAGAGAAAAACCAGACTGATAGGAATTACTAGTTCACTAATTACCTATACACTTCCAGTTTCTTGTTTCATTGTTCATAAATTAGTTAAGGTAGGTTTACACATATATCCAAATCAGCTTGAGCATAGAAAATTTGAGTTTTATTATATAATATTAGTTGAGATGTATTCCTTATATGCATATATTTTTATATTTACTTTTATATCGCTGTGTTTTATATACTATTCATTGCGGAGCTCACTACTGATGTATTGATTAATTAGAATGTCGATTGAGGTTTATTATCAAAACTGTAGAGGTTTAAATACTAAATGCGATGAATTTTTCACTAGCGCTTCAAATTTAGACTTTGACATTATTATTGCTGTCGAGACATGGCTACAGGAAGGTGTTATGGATGCTGAGGTGGTAGATGTAGGATTATATAATTTATTAAGAGCAGATAGAGATCTAGAGATAACGGAAAAATCTAAAGGTGGAGGAGTCTTAATAGCTGTTAACAAAAACTATAAAATTTTAAATGTTGTGAAAAATAGTACTACCTTTGAAGCTGTTCTTGTTGAGATTAAGGTAAAAAGTTATAAATACATATTTTGTGCCATATACATTCCTTCGTCAAGTAAAGGAGAAGTTTATGAACAAGCTTTTGAGTTTTTGCAAAATCACATTGTTGATGTGTAGAATGTTTACATTGCCGGAGATTTTAATTTGCGAGAAACAGGTACTAATTATGATTATATGATCTCATCTGGTGGATTAGATAGTCTTGAAGATTTTATGAACTTCAATAATTTTAAACTTTATAATGATATTAAAAATTTTCAAGGTAGGACGCTAGATCTGATAATAAGTTCAGTTAACAACACTAATGACTGTACTGTTAGTAGAGATAGTATACCTATCGTGAAGGAGGATGTGTATCATCCCTCTTTAAATGTTTCCATAACATTAAAAACTGGGACTAAATCAAACGATGTTTTGAAAGAACCCAGGTATAATTATAAACTAGCTGATTTTTTGGATTTAAGTTCTAATATTAGAGACTCAGATTGGGGTAATGTATTAAATGAAAAGACAGATGTGAACATAGCTTTACAAAATTTTTATACCATATGGTATGAAGTTATAGATAAATGCGTACCTAAAACCTTAATGTATAAAAATTACAAGCGGTTTCCAGCGTGGTTCTCGAAAGATATCAAGAATAAGTTGAGGGAAAAAGAAAGGCTAAGGAAGTTAATAGCAGTATCGGATATTTTTAAAGACAAGTATGTGAAGTTGAGGAGAAAGTTGAAGAACGAAATTAAGTATGAAAGAAAACGATACATAAAAAATGTTGAAGATAATATGAAAACCGATTTAGGTAATTTCTGGAATCATGTAACATCTAAAAGAACTAATAGCTCAAATGTACACACTTTTATTTATAATGGAAGTGAAATTGAAGATAAAGAAACGGCCAATACATTTGCCAGTTATTTTTCGTCTATGTTTTTGCCTGAATCAGCTTCGTATGATTTAAATTTCAGTAAGTATCCTGCTAATGCTGTGTGTAATGAAACATTTGTAATCGAAAAAATTACAGCTAGGGACTATAATGACACCTTAAGAAAACTAAAACCTAAAAAATCTTCAGGTGATGATGGCATCCCTCCATATTTGCTCAAGGGATGTGGGGAATGGTTACTGCAACCTCTCTTACATATCTTCAACCTAATCATTTCAAAGAATACGTTTCCAACACAATGGAAATCTTCAATAGTTACGCCCATTTTCAAATCTGGCAATAAGAGGGATATTTGTAATTATAGACCTATATCTATAATGTGCGCACCTGCAAAGTTATTTGAACAAATCGTTTATTCTTTTCTTTATAAGTATGTCGAAAAATATATAGCGCCGCAACAACATGGATTCGTAAATAATAAATCGATTAGTTCAAATTTATTTATTTTTAACAATTGCGCATATGAAGCTATGGAATATAACTCTCAACTAGGTACAGTCTACACGGACTTTTGCAAAGCTTTTGATAGAGTGAGTCACGATGTTCTGTTGTCAAAGATAAATAGATTTGGAATGGCTGATAAATTTATAGACTTAATCCGAAGTTACTTACAAAATAGATATATAAAGGTGAAACATAACGGTAATGTGTCTGGAAAATTTGAGGCTAATTCAGGTGTTCCCCAGGGGTCCAATCTAGGACCTTTATTGTTCTTGATTTTTATAAATGATTTACCCTCAGTAATAAATTTTTCTGAATGTCTTGTAACGTTATATTTGACCACTATCATTGTAATATTTAAATATCTACCGGACGGCGAGTAGCCAGTCCTTTTCTCTTATCAACATGTGATTCTCGTCGAAAACCTGTAGCACCGATCGCTCAAAAGGCAAAATTTTTACATTTAATGTGCGACGAATAATCTACGTTGGTGAGGTTTAGTATACACTGATATTGGTCAAATCTATCAATTCTTCTCTCCTATACAGAGAAAGAAATTAAGAACACACTACGAATATTTAAATTCTTTCTCGAAGTGGAGCATGTGAACAGGAGAGGAATATACAACGTATGTCGATTGCTCATCGCATGGTTCAATTTAATAGCGAGTAGTTAAAATAAGCTTTTCTTTCTCCTGTGAACCATGAAACAATAAGGTTGAATTTTAAATTTATTTTGAGAGATTTACCTCAAACTTTATTTTCCTAAAGTGCATTCAATGTGAATGCACTTACTGAGTACCTGAAATTACCTGAGTTACCTGAGACTTACTGAGTACCTACTTACTGAGTACCTACTTACTGAGTACCTGAAATTACCTGAGTTACCTGAGACTTACTAAGTACCTGGACTTGCCTGAGTTACCTGAGACATACCTGAGACCACAAACAGTCTGGAACTTTGTACCTGCCATCAGACACGTGGAAATTCAAGGGAAGTAACCAGTGGTGAACTAATTTTAAAACCAACGTGCTTCAACGTGCTTCAACACATATTTTCCTGTGATATTTTTTTT
>CAJUYI010002086.1:10952-37219 GCA_910591695.1 Galerucella pusilla
GTTGCAGTTTATCTTGCCTTATTATTTTAAATAAATAATAGGTAACAGTCTCTTGTTCGCTTATGACCTAAAAGTTTTCAAACGAGTTAATACAGTTCGGGATTGCGTTATGCTTCAAAAAGATGTTGATAGTATATATAAATGGAGTTTAGATATTAAATTAAATTTTAATATTAAAAAATGTTCGTGTTTAACTATTGCACGGTCAAGAGATCCAATTATATTTGAGTACGCTATTGGCAATGAATCCTTAACGAGATGCAAACAAATTAAAGACTTGGGTGTAACTTATGATAATAACTTATGCTACTCCCTTCATATTATGAATATATCTAAGAGTGCTAATCAGTTATTGGGCTATATTATGCGGCAAAAAACAGGCTTCACTTATATCGATTCACTAAAACATATATATTATGGTATAATTCGTCCAAAATTGGTGTTTGCTGCACTTATATGGTTTACTGAATATAATAAATGGCTGTTCCAGCTTGAGAAAATACAAAACAAATTTTTACGTTTTTTGTAGTATAAAAAATATCATAGGCGTCCCAATTATATAACGGTTCGTACAGTACGATTAAGGAACGAGTTTAAAATATTGTCTTTGGGAGATAGGCGAGTACTCATAGTATTAACCTATTTATATAAAATTATAAACAACAAAATTAACTCACCTGAGATACTATCCCTAATTAGATTCAATGTCCCATCTAGAGTGACTCGACATAATTTAATGTTCAACATACCTTTCACTCGTACTTCACTACATTCGCCCCTTGTAGCCATGTTACGATTAGCCAATGAATATAATGCATTATTAAATTTGAATTGGTCAGGAAGTCAAAATGTTTTTCGCACAAATATTTTAAAGTCGCTAACTGATTTAAGCATGTAACTTTTGGTATTTAATCCATATAACCTTGCTTTATTTTATATTATGAATCTTATACTTTGTTTCTTTTTTTTTTCTTTGTTACATTATTATCCATGTAATTAGACCCTAGTGGTCTGTTTGGATATAAATAAATAAATAAATAAATAAATAAATAAATATTACTCATGATATTACTATTCTTACATGGTTGTCTGGTTATAAAATGTCCTTTATTGAGCGGCCTAAGCAAATACGCTTACCTAAGCATTTTTATAAATTGCAAGAATCAGTTAAGCTGAATGACAGCTTAATCTCTATAGGAGCAATGTCAAAAACACTCCCAAAACCTGGACAGTTCTTATCTTCCTTTTTCTTAGTGCCAAAACCTTGCGGATCCTTCAGGTTCATTTTAAATTTAAAGGCGTTAAATGAGTTTCTGGAGCCACCCCACATTAAACTGGAAGATTTCAGAACTGTGTTCAAACTAGTCTATCCTAACTGTTTCTTCACAAAGATAGATTTAAAAGATGCATATTTCATGGTACCGGTGCATAGGAAATTTAGAAAATACCTCACAATCAGGTTTCATGGAGTTTTTTACAACTTTAATTGTACAGCTCCATGGGTTTTTACAAAGATTATGAAACCAGTTTTGAAATATTTAAGATCTAGAGATATAGTTTGCGTACTTTATTTAGATGATTTACTTATTATCAGTAATTCAATAAAAAGAGCTTATGAAGACTGTCAAGTTGATAAGGATATTCTTGAATATTTGGGATTCCTAATAAATTTTAATAAAAGCTGTATGATTCCATCCCAACAATGTACCTTCCTGGGGTTTGTTTTCAATTCACTTAATCTCAACGTGTCTTTACCAACTGATAAGGTATATAATATTGTTGATCTTATAGTATCTCTTTTACGTCGCAATCAATGCTCCATTAGGTCATTAGCCCAGTTAATAGGGAAGCTAGTATCGGTTTGTCCTACAGTCGAATATGGTTGGATGCACCTTAAAATGCTAGAAAGAGTTAAATATTTGGCGCTAAAAAGAAGTGAGGAAAATTTCAATGCCACTGTAACAATTTCGGACGTAATGCGAACGGAAATGCGTTGGTGGCATAGTACCCTTATAGATAATAAAGGTATAACTATTATAACAAGACGATATTTCGTATTGGAGATCTTTTCTGATACATCGTCAACAGGCTGGGGAGCTTACTGTGATGATACAGCTACACATGGTTTTTGGTGTGCGGAGGATGTTAAGAAACACATCAATTATTTAGAGATACTTGCCGCTTTCAATGCACTCAGATCTTTCGCACAAAATATGTCTGACTGTTCTATTCTTCTCAGAATAGATGAGAGTCGAGGAGTCCCAGAGACGGGACTTCAAGGAATCAAGACATCTATCAGTTCATCTACCTTGAATCAATATTCGTCATATCTTAAAAAGTGGTGGTTGTTCTGTGCAGCAAAAGCACATAATCCTTTTATATACTCATTAAATCTAGTAATGATGTTTTTGAGTGACCAGTCTTATTCAACTCTGAATTCGCAGCATGCTGCTATAGTTCTAGTTTTTGAAATAAATAACTCGGATAAGGCTATTTTGAAACGTTTCCTTAAAGGGATTTATAACCAGAGGCCCTCGAAACCTAGATATCAATCTACTTGGGACCCGCAACCAGTTTTAGAATATTTATCTATTTTATATCCGTTGCCAGATATGTCGATTATGCAATTACCTATGAAATTAGTCACATTATTGGCCTTAATCACTGGTCATCGATTACAAACGTTGACCTGTATACGTTTTCAAAACATAGCTCGTCACCCTGATAGATTAGAGATAAGGATAACAGATAGAATAAAAACTTCCTCGTTCAAAAATTTTCAACCTCTACTAGTTATTCCATACTTCCGGGAAAATCCAAGCCTCTGTTTAGCCTCAGTTATTGATTGTTATCTGATAAAAACTAGGGACTTGCGACCAATCAATACGGACCAACTAATTTTAACAGTTAAAAAGCCTATTCGTCCAGTGTCTACACAAAGACTAAGTACATGGGTCAAATTAACTCTTAAAGCGGGTGGTATTGATACCTCTGTTTTTTCTGGTTATATCACTAGACACGCGGCTACATCTGCGGCTTATAGAGCCGGAGTTTCTATTGAAATGATAAGGGAGAGGGCTGGTTGGACTAAAAAGTCAGAAATTTTTGCCAGGTTTTACAACCGTCCTCTTTGTGCTCTATTTGCTAAAAGTATTTTAGGTTCAACTTAGGTTAAGAGAAATTTATAATTTGTTAGATACCTATACGGTGACAAAACTCCTTATCACTAAAGGAAGCCAAAAGGATAGAATATTGTCCTTTTATTCTAACTTATATCTTTATAATGCTAGAAAGAAAAATATTTGTTATAGATTGTAAGAATAGTTTTTTGGAATTGTACATTTTGGGAATGAAGATAATTTTTTTTTGTTCTCTCCTTCCCCATAATCCCAGATCGGTTTTCTTTAAACATCTACAAGTGGTTATTTTGTAATTTGAGAACGGCAATACAAAATATAATAAACTGGTCAATTGACTTACCTTAAGGAAAATTGAACCATATTATATGAGTATTGCCGTTCGAAGAATTACAAACCCACCCAGTTTCTTCACCCGTCCCATTACGCCGATTGGGATTATAGCTGGGTGAATTGCAGTGAGGAGCCGTGGCAGAGGAGATGATGTGGTTGGTAGATCGGGCTGGGTCGGGGAGTGATAACTTTTAACATTCATGCTACCTAGCGAGGAAAAATTGCTACTACAAGTGGTTATTTTGTAATTCTTCGAACGGCAATACTCATAAAATATGGTTTAATTTTCCTCAAGGTAAGTCAATTGACCAGTTTATTATTAAATAATTCTTTTTCAGTCACCTATTATTTACACTAAACATTAATATATCTGTAAATAAACTTCAGTCAACACAACAGCTATTTCCACCATCAGAAATTCTACAATGTGGTACATGTAGCTTTGAATTTTGAAATAAAACTCTGTATGTAATAAATAATCTACATTTAATTTTAATTTTTTTTAACATTCTGGGCAATATCTCTAAGTATCAAGTTTCTTCCACTTTGAATTTCATTCTTTTTTTCAATGGCGAGTCGTAGTTTTTTTATTTCTTCTACCCTCACTTGTTCAATTTCCATTTGTTTTCTTCTCAAACTACACAATTCGGATCTTGGAGTTTTCCTTCTATTGGGTGTTGTAGTTCGTTCTTCCGCGTGTCCTAATATGTCCAGAACACGTTCATTTACTTCAGATGTAGATGTTGATGCTACATTCATAAGAGTGGAAGGTTCAGGAATTGTGGAGCTCTGAGGCAGTATAGATGTTGACGGCATCGAAGAAAGGGTATTTGGAAAATTTACAGTTGCATCATTGAAAAAAATGTTGTCCATTTCATCAAAAAACTCCCAATCACTTGGACCTCTCCCTGTTTTATTTGATTTGTCCTTTTGAGCTTTGAATGTTTTTTTCAAATTCCGAAATTTTCTATCCAAGGCATCAATAGACACTTTGTAACCCAAGCTGTCAAAAACACCTTGAATTTGTTGCCAAATGTCTCTTTTCTTGATCTTAGGATTACGGTAATTTTCCTTGTGCTCTTGAAATTCTCTTATCAAAAGCCATGTTGTTGCTCTGTTCCAAGTAAAACCATCATCTGTTAAAAATAATATTGTTAATTTATTATTTAATTCAGTTGCTGATTATATAAAAAATGCCAACTTCCATTTTAAAATATGATATATGTGTATCTGTAAGAATTTGAAGGGTGGATGTGTGGGGTACAATTGGCCCATAACAATTATATATTGGAGATTTGAAGAAATAAATTCTACTTCATTGTTCTGATAATAAAATTGGAAAATTTCAAAATGCATTTTAGCAATAATTGTTCTCTTTCCAGGAAATAAAACCAGTTGTATCAAAGTAATTGTATTATGTGTAAAAGCAGGTAGAAATTTCTTCAGCATATTGGGTTTAGATTTTTATTGTTATAGATTTATGTATTTATTACTTTCAAAAAACATTTTACCTCTACATAATAAAAATACAATTCATCTGTTTATGATAAAAACATTGATAATTATGTAAAACATAATATTAACTATTTAAAATGTAAAATTTGTTAACAAAGATATTTCATTATTATATGCTGCAAAGTTTATTCAAACTACAAACTTTATAATGAATGTCCATGAGCACTTCAATTCTATATGTAACTTTTTTACTCATCAAAGTAAACATATTATTTATTATTCTATAGTAAAAGCTCGTTACTATAATAATATATTTTAATACTCACCATCATGAGCGGAGACATTCTCAATATTTTCATTTTCTTCTGTAATACCAAAAAACTCAAGACCTCTCTATTTGGAAAAACAGCAAATATTTCTTTGGCTAGAGAATACAAAGAAAATAACTTTTTTATAACTTGCACATATACTGATTTGAAATTATTAGGTACTATTTTAGGTACCTACACTTACTTTCAGTATTTATAACACGCCAATTCCCTTCATCGTCCTGCTCTACCACGCCGGCATTATTTGTTAATAGTTCGTGAATATTTTTATTCAAACACACACTCTCCATTACAATATAAATTCTATCCTTTATTAACAATCAAAAACCACAATCAACAACACGCTCGCAATTTGATTTCAAAATTCCCAATATTTACGTTACGATCACCGATACTTGATCAACTGAGCAAAAATAAATATGATCTTTTAAATGGCGACCGCTACCTAAGCGCTCCAGTAGCAAAGTAGGGGAAGTGTCGCGTCCATAACAATTTTAAAGATCGCTACCTGAGCGCTCAAGGATCGGTGTCTCGGATGAACGCAACCAATCTCGTAACTGATGTGCCGCCCATAGTCATAAAACCGCCGCGGTACATGAATCGTGACAGGGTCCGCGCGGCGGCTGTTGCCGGTACCTCCTCGATCAGTCACTGTCTGTTTTGTGCATACACATTTCACGAAAGAGGTACCGCCGCGGACGCCGTCGCGGCTGCCGACGCGGCACAAACCGCTCCGTCTGTTTTTACCCTAAAAGAAAACACCGCCGCCGCCGCCCTTTGCTGTATGTGCCGCAATACTTATTTAGTTATTTTTAGATTGGGGAATCGCCGATGCCGGTATCTTTGATATGAATTGATAAATAATTTTAAAAAATACATTAATTAGGTATATTAATCTAAAGCTTAAGGATTTCTTTGGGAGCCTTCAGGATAGAAATTATAGAAAACCCTTAAGGATATCGATGTTTTAAATTGTATTTAGTAATTTAGTTCAATATGATTGATATATTGTTCAATTGTATGGGCCTCATGGTAAAATAGGCCCTGGTTATTCTGGGAATAAAGTTATACCAGAATTTATACCTAGTATAAAACTAGTTGGTTGTACGATGCTTTTTTTACACCGGTATAGCAATATAAACTGATATCTCCTGTCAGTCCGGTCACATGTAAAACTTAACGAAAAGTGTTGTTATTGGATTTCAGCAGATTTTTTTTTATTGATAACTTGCTGTCGTAAGAGAGGCTATTTATTATTTTAAAATGGATTTATATGATCTTCCAATATTTGAATCTTCCGATGAAGAAGATATGGTTCCGCTATGAAGGAAACCAAAAACTAAACGTGGAAGATTCTTTCTAAATTATCAATTTTTTAATAATTCGTTATTGTAGGATCAATTATTTCGAAACCTTGGATGACGATGAGTTTGTGGCCAGATTAAGGCTAGAAAGAGCAAATCAGAGAATGAAACACTAATTTTTTTGTTGATCACCAATGAAACAGAAGTTGCTCAATTTCACAGATGAAATTATGATGTTGGATGACGAAAAAAAAATTGAAAGTGAATAATGCAGGTTTTTGCCTAACTAACCAATAAATTTGGAGGTAACCTTAGCCAGTTCGCAGGACCTTGTTACCTCATTAATATATAAAAAAGAATTTACTTAAGCAAAACTAGTGAAAAAAATAGAAAAAGTAATTTTAGGGCGACACTAATTTTCTTTCCTAAAAAAATAAGAAAGAAAATCAAATTTAATGGTCAGCTAACTTTTAATCTGTTGAAAAAAAAAACTTAAAGTTTCTGTATAATGAATGAAACTAATAGAGTAAAAAAAATGTATATAATTACAGTATTGGAATTTACATTATTAAAAAAAAGGATTAGTAGCTAATACAAAAAAAAACTTAGCACAATAATACAGTTGTTTGAAGATTAAGATGATGTAGCTGTCGATGTAGGTACTACGGATTTACTGCAGGAAGGGTATTTAGGACACTTTTCAGTTGAACAGGAACTGTTTATCAAACAGGAACTTGTGCCCCAGGAACAGTCAGACTTTCCAGGAACTGTATCTCCTGAACTGTTTTATGTGCAAGGAAACTGTGCTCCAAGAAACTGTTTTTCCCAGGAACTGTGCTGTAATAATTATATCGGTATAAGAAAAAAAAATGTAACAAAAAAATATTAAACCATGAGGATATCTGTCCAGCTCAATAAATACAATTTAATAATTGAACGTAAGGATTCATCTTTGACAAATATCTGATTTGTATTGAAAAATAAGAAACAATCATATCAAACTAAAAATATCTAATATTAAACTTAGCTACATAGGAGAGGAAAGGTATAACCAATGAGTAGCCATTTTGTACAAAAAAATTACTTATTGAATATTAATATTGAACTATGAAATTTTTGAAATATACAAGAAAAATAACATACCAGTAATCCAGATAGGTACTTAACCCTACGTTAGGCGCGTGAGTATTCCTGACACGGTTAGGCGCATGGACTACAATGGTAGCCCAATTTAATTATTTATTGCAACTAATTGATTTATCTAAACTCTCGTAAAAAGTGAAAAAAATTGTTGTTTTAAATTTAATTAAGATGGTTACATAATAATAAAATGAAAAAAAAAATTAAAAAGTTTTAAAAATATTAATAAATGAAAATTCTCCATTTATGCATATAATTTTGCAACTTTGGCATATAAATTGCAAAACAAAAAATATAAACATTATTTTGGAACCAAAGAAACTAATATTAATTTTAAACAAAAACATAAAACATTATGCTAAAATGATGGGGTCAAAATATGGTAAAAATTTATTGCATGCCCTCTAGACAAATCTCACTTAGGTGTTCTTTGCAGGCGTATCTATGACACTTTTTGCAGTATTTTCGAGTGGATTTATCGCGTTCTGACCGACAAAACTTACTTTTCTTCTTATTAAGTGTAAGACCGGCATCCATTATACGACGGAGGACAGTCTATAAAACTTCGAGGTGTTTATTAAAATCAGGTGTACATATAATTATATCGTCTAAATAAACGAATGTAAAACTTTCTAGATCATCTCCAAGAACCTGGTCTATAAGTCGCTGCCAAGTTACAGGTGCTGAATGAATTCCGAATGGCATACGTTTGAATTGGAAAAAACCACGATTTGGAACAGTGAAAGCCGTAAGAGGTCGTGACTCAACTGATACAGGAATCTGCCAATATGCAGATTTTATATCCAGCGTACTTAAGTATCGAGCATCCCTAAGTTTATCCAATATCGAGCTGACATACGGAATCGGGTACGCATCAGGAGTACTAACCGCATTCAACCGTTTGTAGTTAACACAAAATCGCCAACCTCCTTCGGATTTCTTCACCATGACTATAGGTGACGACCATGGAGATTTCGATGGCTCAACGATATCCTTTCTTAACATATCGTCAAGTTCAGCATTCACTGCTTTCTGTAAGGCAGGAGAAATAGGATAATACCTTTGCTTTATGGGTGGTGAAGTGGTAGTAATAATGTGCTCAACCAAGTGAGTACATCCTAAGCTACTACCCATGGTTACAAATGCGTCATCTACCATTTTGTTTAAAGCTAAGCGTTGGTCTTCAGTTGAAGACTCGATATCGCGTATTCCTGCAGTGTCAACAGTATTTATATAATCGTCTTCACGAAACCTCCACTCACCAGCATGCAAATCTGGAATAATTTCCATCTGGGACCAGAAATCAACTCCAAGTATCAGCCTACGCTGTACTGAGGGCATAACTAAAACATAACACAAACAACCTAACCTACCGATTATAGTACGAGATGCCCCACTATCTAATAAACCTAAAAACTCTATACCTAAAATATTCACAGACAAATACGGCCTTTTATCACCCTGAGCATGGGCTAACACATAATCCAAAATAACATCATTTTTAGCAGAGTAGTCGTGTATTTTTCCCGTCGCGACCGCCGACAGCCGACTTACTGTTACGGTTTCTGTTCGTTTTTTATACACTTCGGACAGGATCTCACAGCTACCCCTGGATGTCCACATTTGGAACAGAATAATTGTTTCGGTTTGTCACATTTTCTAAATCTATGGCCTCTACCATTACAATTCCAACACAATACTTCATTAGTTGATACCTTTATTGACTCTAAAGTAGAAGACGGTCGTTCTGTTTCAATAGCAAAAAGAGGGTTCACGGGTTTCCTATAAGCCAATTCTGGTTCAACCATATACCGTGTATTTGTTGAAGGAGGACAGAACTGTTGTATTCTACACTCTGTAGCTTCGATTGACCGTGCTAGGTGGAGCAGTTCAGAAATGGAATTAATTGAATGGGTAGAAATTTTTTTCTGTATATAGGGAAGAAGATTACGCTCAATGATTTGTAGTCGAGAGGATTCCGAAGGTAGTAAAGGTAATTTACGAAACAAATTTTCCATAACTGATAAGTAATTTATCACTCTCTCTTGGGAACCTTGAGTACGATGTCGTATCTCCTCCCATAAGAAATATTCATAATCATGACGCTGGAAATCAGACCTCAATTTTTCCACCAACTCATCCCAGGTGGTGAAGTAATTCATAAGAAACCATAACAAGGCATCACCTGTGAAAAGTTCGATAGCAGAGCGAAGTAATCTATCTTTTGATACCCCACGAGATATTCGCAGCTCTTCGATCCGCTCCAAAAATCCCGTCACACTGGAAACTCCATTAAACTGTACACGCCACCGCGTGACATCACAAAATTGTTCATTGCCATTGGTAACATTTGCATGATTTATGACTGGTGTGTCGTATGCTGGATACTGAACTATTGTACTTAAATTTGGCAAAGTAGGATGGTATGGTACAGAATTATGATAACCTTGTCTTACCCAATCAGTTGGGGAAGATATTTGAGCTGGAAAAGAAGCCCTATTATTATCAACCATCGGATGTTGAGTTATATTATTGGCGTGAGACGTCCTTGGATTCAGAGATCTAAGAATCGGATTAATTTGATTTGGATGTTTGCTTTCAAACATTTCTCTCAAAGTAGAAACTCGTCCCAGTCCTTGTCTTTACGTCTGCAAATTTTCGACCTGAATCTCTAGATTGTTGAAATCTTCTTCAATCCCCAAATGCTCAGAAGACTCTGCTGGTACAGATTGTTCCGACGTATGAACTATTTCTGGTACCAAAGGTTCCTGAAGCGCAGATCCATTTTCCTGAACTTGTTGATTTTTATTTGCTGAATCATAAATGATTTGTAGCCTCTCTTTCGACGTCTGGCACCAATCCTTAAGTACTTTGCCACGAGATTCATTCGACAAATCGTACCTGATTCTCTCTAATCTATTAGACAAATGTATCAACCGAGACATAATTCGTTTGAATTCATTATGTTTATTATTCAAATCAAAAGAGTCTATATGCGATGCAAGATCAGATAGTTTACTCTCACAAATACTCAATTCATAGATAGGATCTACATTACTGGTACTTGGTTAGGTTAGGAAATTGAAAACTCTAGAGTCATATGCCAAAAGAAATAAAGTGGAGGTGAATACAAAAAAAACAAAATTAATGATCTTTAGTAAGGGTGGTTACAATAACAATTATGAACTTAATTTTACATACAATAACGAACCCTTGGAAATAGTGAAAAATTTCACATATTTAGGGGTCACGTTCTCATCATCATCCTTGTTCCTAAATATGGCAAAGAAAACAGTAACTAAGTCACTTCAAAGTACCGGTGCCGTTATGGGCATAATGTGTCGCTCTAAATTACACTCTTGGAACGCAAGACTAGAATTGTACAATTCCATAATTCTGTCCTCTTTATCATATAGTATTGGAATTTGGGGATTACGTTACGCTGATTTGCTCGAGCAAGTACAAGTCAACTTTTTTAAAAAGGTACTATGTCTTCCTTTATGTACTCCCAGTTATATGGTTAGGCTAGAAACAAATTCAGTTGCATTGAGTTATTTAATATTTAAATCTGCGTTGTTGTGGATAAATAAAATTAGGACCATGGATGATAACACATTAACCAAAAAATGTTTTTTACAAATTAAACACATCAATCATCATGATGCCAGATACAATTTCCTGGGTCAAGTAAAGCAATATTTTGACTTCGCCGACGGTGGTCATCTGTGGCCAGAATTTTTGCAAAATAATTCTAAAAGTCATCTCAATAATATATAGGAATCATTCAAAAATAAGTTAGTGAGTGATGACGAGCATAGAACAGCGCTTTCAACTTTTCCTTTATTATATAAACATCTGTTTTTCTCTGAAACCAGAACTTACTTGCATAGATTATGTCCAATATATATATAACTAGAATAATATGTCAAATCAGACTATGTAGTTTAAATCATTTAAAAATTTATTACAGAGGCATAAAATACCACGTAGATATGACTGTGACGTGTAGTTTCTGTAATATGGGTGAAAAGGAAACTTTGATGCATTTATTAGTAGAATGTCCTCTATATAATGGACTCAGAGAAAATCATATGTTTCTGAGTTTAAAAACACTGGACGAATTGGTTGCTATTCTGGACACAGATGATTTCACCAGGCAGACAAACTTCGTCCAGTACATGTATGTGTGTATGTGTGATTTTTGGGGTGACATTCACTGAGACCTAAAAGGTCTATTGTGCCCCCTTACTTCTACTCAGTTTCTGAGGAGAGTCTCAGAAACTAGTAGTTCCTTTAGTCCTATTTCCCGGAGGAATTTTAGGATGTCTGCAGGCTTCAACTTAGGCAAATGTTCCTCTTCTATCCAGTAATCTCCCAGGTGCTGTGCTCTAGGATTCTGGAGTGCTGTGCAGTTGGAAAGTATGTGGATGGAGGTTTCTTCTTCCATTCCACAAAATCTGCATTCTTCTTCCTCCACTATTTTGAGCTTTTTCAGGTGCCCATTCAGGCGACAATGTCCCGTTAGGATCCCTGTCAAAACTCTTAGCGCAGTTTTACTTTGACTTATGCATTCTTTTGATCTCAACCGGTTGTAGTCACCCAGAAGAGTCTTTGATTGTATAAGCCCTACTAGATCTTTCCAATGGTCAGATCTTCTCTTTTTCTCGGCTTTACTTATTTCTTCCAATATTACATTGGAGCTGATTCCGCAAAAGGGTTCGGGCCCCCAGAAAGGTATTTCAGTCCCCCTCTTTGCTAGTTCATCTGCTATTTCATTTCCTTCTATCCCAGTGTGTCCTGGAATCCATAGTAAGGTGACTAAGTTGTTCTCGCCTAGTTTCGTCCAGTACATACTAAATATATTAAAATTAAGAGCCTTTGCGTTAGATGAATAGATTTTATACATATTATGGTATTCACTTCTCATAGAACATCATGTATTTTTTGTTATTTAATGTTTTAACCTTATTTTTTGTTTCAAACATATTTGTAATGAATCCGAACCTCTTGTAATAAGAATTGTAATATTCTTTAAATACAATAAAGTTAATAATAATACATTACTGGTACTTGGTGGCTCCTTCTCACCTAGTCGTTCCATTCGTAAAATATCGCTCAATATTGAACGTTTTTCTTCGACTGTGCCACCGATAGGATATCCACGAATTTGTAACTCATGTGTTATTTCGTCACCTAATAGCCTATCAACCTGCATGATAAGATAGTGGAATGAAATTAACTAAAAATATGTTCTACAACAGTGTCACTGTTGAACCCCACCCCAGCTTAAAAACAAAACCCTACTACAATGTTGTTTCAGTAAACTTAGATATTGTGCCCTTATATCCTTTTCACTGGTGCTGCAAAAAATTATACCAAATGTATAACAAATAAAAACCCCTTATAATAATTCGAAATCGAAAAGTATGTGTGAAACAAATAGACTTACGTAACTAAAAGTTTAAAAAATATATACTTTATATCTACCGAACCTTCTGGCAAACAAATAAAAAATATTAAGTATTTATTATCACAATAATAATTTCTATAGAGATATTATGTGAATTTAATTCGAAATCTCACATTCACAGTTACCAAATATCAAATATATTATTAACTGAACAACAAAAATAAAACCGACGAAATTTTATAGCCAGTAAAAAAATTATAATATTCAACTAATTAGGATATAGTGGTTGTAAAGTAGTTCCAAACCACCCAATGTCGAATCAGAACAACAAAACTGAATCGCTAAAAATTTACTACTACTAGATCATAGATCTAAAAGTGAACACAATTGATTGATTGATTGATTGACAGTGCTATACTGTTTTAAACGTCAATATAACCTGAACTAACACTGACAAAGCAATCTATATAATATATTATCTAATATATCTTTAAAAGTAGTTTTATAACAAATTATAATTCCAATCCAACAGAATATCAAGGTTGTTATCAATACTTCAATACTATTATTATCATGAGACTGAATCTGCACTATACACACGTTAGGGGCGCCATTTGTTACCTTCTTTCTCATTCCCATTCCCTGGTTATGATGAGAGATTATGTAGTGGGTTCAGAGTGCTAAGCAAACTGTGCAGGTTCTTTCTCAAATATCTCTTTATTTTGATGTTATATTGAAAAGAAAATGATACAACTAAATGATAGTGTCTACCTTGAAAACCAATAGTTATAAGAAATAAACCATAATCAAAAGAGTCCCTTCCAAAATATATACGTATATATAATTAAGGTTTACAAGTTCATATGGTTAGTTAACAAGTAAGTTTGAGTTATAATAATTATGCTATGTTATTATCATTATTCTTATTATGAATTACCTATATAAATATTATTCTGTTGAATTATGAAATTATGATCGACTATTTGTTATTTAACATATACTATTTTCTTTTAGATTATTTCACTATACCAGTACCTTCCTGAGGATTGGATATGTATTTCCGATTGAAAGGAGAAAAGATAAAGAAGCAATAAAATTGTTATTATAATAATTGTTCTAATGAAGATCCTATATCTATCACTTATCTGAAAATGTTTGAGAGTGATGGAATGGGTTGTTGTGATCCACTAAGGGAAGCAGGTACTACTCCTATCACACTAATCCGCAACCAGGTTTTACGTCCAAAATCCAGGCTTACTTCTTGGCTCAGATAGTGTCACTAATCAGAAGGCATGGAGAAACAGGAAACATGTATTGTCCCTAAGGTGTCCCAGCGGTTAACAAATATGAACCATAGTGAAATCGAAACACAAGTGAAGTTCTAAATAATAAAAGAGGAAAAGAAGAAGGCCTGAGTTGACATGTGGCCTTAAGTAGCTTTGGGTTAACCAAAGTTTATGTTCATAAACAAATTCCAGAAGATATTAAAGATTTATATATCCACATATATATGGTACTTATTTAGTGGTATATAAGTACATTAAGAAAATCCTTAAATATTTCTAAAATTTTTGCATCAAATCCACAAAATGTGATTAACGTTTCAGCAAGTGCCACGTTATTCTCAAAAGGAATCAAAAAAAGGAGATCCCCTTTTTTTGGTAAACCACTTAGCAGTTTTAACCTTGGAAGTTAATTTGAATAAATCTTTGCTTATAAAGGATGAGGCCAATTTGACAATAAAATCAAGAAGAAAAGAGGAAGTAATTTAGCCTTGGATTTTTGACGTAAATTAACTGTTTTGTTTATTATTTATTATTTCTGAGACGCATTTCTGAACATATTTTAGGAGAAATCGATTGAGAGTGAGGTTAACTGGAGTGAACACGTGGATTGCGAAAATTCCCGTTTTTTATTTTGAAAGATCCCTTAATAACTGTTGATATTAATTGCTTGTTAGTGTTAAACAATCAAAAAAGGAGGTAAGTCTGTGCCAAAATAAAATTATTTATCCTTTTCTACCTTATTTTTCCTTTGAGTATCTAAACTACTTATCTTGCTTGCTAATGGATGCAGATAGCGGGGGAGGGCCCCAGGGCTCTTCCCCTTTCAATTTAGCTTATAACAAATTCTTAATAAAACATTATACTTATGGTGATACAGGACCATTCATGGTTCTCATAAAATCATACCTAGAAGATAAAAATATTGGTAACATCCACCCAATCAAAATAGGAACAGAGTTAAGAAAAGCAAACGTCCAAGGTATATCTAAATTTACACGTAAAGGAAAACAAATACTCGGCATTGAGTTTCTGTCAGTTAAAAGCGCCAATGATTTCATAGATTCAGAATTTCCAAAGGCTAATAACTTGGAAGCAGCTATTCCAGTTAGTTCGGTAACTTGCAGAGGAGTAGTAAGAGGTATCCCAGTAGACATAACACCAACAGAGTTCTCTGAACATACCAAATCTTGTGCTAGAATAATATCTGTCAGAAGAATCAACAGAAGATCTAAAGATCAAGAAGGCAACACAGTTTACATACAAACTGAAACCATGATAGTCACATTCTCAGGAAAAAAACTCCCTAAGGACATAAAAATAGAGTACTACTACTCAAAAGTATCTACCTATATATCACCTGTAATCCAATGTACTAGCTGTCTGAGATATGGTCACTCTCAAACTTCATGTCGCAGTAAAAACCGCTGTGCCAACTGTGCCGAAGAACATGAAACACAATCATGTGGTAAAAAACCTATCTGCATCTACTGTGGAGAAGAGCATCAAGCTACATCAAGAACATGCCCTGAATATGAAAGACAGAAAGATATCAAGAGAAAAATGGCTTTTGAAAATTTACCCTATTATGAGGCAAGAGCTCAATGCCCAAAGCAGTATGGAACCATACAAAAACAAACAAGAGAACACTCTACTAACAATTACAATTATCGCTCTGATAATTTCCCCGACCTAAATCCAACTAAAAACAAAAACAACGGGACAGAGGCTCATGAAAGACACGAATCATATAAGTCTTATGACCCATCTAGAAGAACTAAGTATTCGATAATAGCCAAATCACCAAAAAGAAAACAAGTACGTCAGATATATTCGCCCCCTCTGGACAAAAAAACCTATCAAGATATCACCTTTCCATCACCCACAAGGAGGTCTGCAACCACAAGCAGATCCCTATATGACCACATTAAGGCAAACAGCAGTAGTACAACATACAGGGAAGACTCTGAAGAAGTAATTGATGAAACATCAACAAAAGTAACTCAATCTTCAGTACTGGAAGAAAACAGTACAATAAAAAAAACTTTTTAAAGAAATGGACGAACTATACAATACCCCTATGATGGAACTAGAGGAGGAGCAGGCAGATAGTTTCCCAGATGAGCTCCTGAGCATCTAACACAAAAAACAAACCAAGGTTTATGAAAATAATTACATGGAATATAAATGGACTAAAAAATAAGCAAATAGATCTTAGACATATTATGTTCGAATATCAACCTGATATATACTTTATTAATGAAACCCACCTAAAAACAACAGATAAAATATCTATTCCTAACTACACAATGATTAGACAAGACAGACATGATGGTTGTGGTGGAATTGCATGTTTAATAAATAGAAACCTACCTTATAATACTATTGATATAAATCTTAATCTACCTGAAAACTTCCAAGTACAAGGAATCCTAATAAAACAAAAATACAAAATGTTTAATACTTATTGTCCACCAAACATAACACCAACTACAAAAAACTACTTAGATTTACTGGAATATTGTCAGGAGTCGGCTATATTTAGTGGAGATTTAAACACCCAACACTCAGTATGGGGATCCTCTTACACTAATCAGAGAGGAAGAAACTTCATTGAGGCCCTAAATATGTCTGATAGTATATTGCTTAATGACGGAACAAGAACTAGAATAACTCCCACTGGAAATAGTTGTCCTGACTTAACATTGTGTTCACCCAACTTGCTGCTCCAATGCAGCTGGGAAACCATCAAAGATCCCGGTAATAGTGATCACTTGCCAGTGTTAATAAGAATTATGAAAACTGGAGAATTATCAATCAGCAATCCCAAAGGAAAATGGAATACCAAATATGCAAATTGGAACAAATTTGAATCATTACTCGGAGACAACATTAAGGAAAACTCCTATGATGAATTGACAGAAAACTTAAAAAAAGCTGCTAATGAATCAATCCCCAAAATCAACATAACCCATGGAAGCTCCAAACATATAAAAAATCCCACCTGGTGGGATTCCTCTTGCGACATAGAAGTGAAGAAACGAAAAGAAGCTTTTAAAAACTATAGAAATTTTTCAAGTGAAGATAATTTTTTGAAATTTAAAAAAACAGCGGCACAAACAAGAAGGTATTTTAAGAAAAAAAGAACGGAAGAATTTAAGAAATTATGCAACAGCCTAAACAGGGAAACTCCGATTTCAACAGTTTGGAAGATTATCAAAAAATTCAACAATAATTATAGTCCGAAACATCACCGCTCGCACTCGGAACAATGGGTACTAGATTTGTTAAATTCACTAACTCAAGCAGACTATTTATCCCACAAATGAACAAATCGTAGATAATTTAGAACTTCAGGAAATAACACTAGAAGAAATAAAAGTAGTATTACAAAAAAAAGGAAACACAACTCCAGGGATGGACGACATCAACTATTCCATTCTACAACATCTCCCGGATTCACAATTAAAATACCTACAAAAACTATTTAACAAAATTTTAAAAGAAGAAGTTGAAATTCCCAACACATGGAAAACTCAAATAATTGTTCCTATTTTAAAAGCTAACAAAGAACCAGATCTATTCAACAGCTATAGACCGATCACTCTAAGCTCTTGCATCTCAAAAGTATTGGAAAACATAATACAATCTCGTTTAGATCATTACTTAGAAAATAGACACACATTTAGCAGCCTACAAAATGGTTTTAGGAAAAGCAGAGGAGCAATGGAAAACTGCATGTTTCTCTCATCATACATATATAGTGCTTTCACAAACAATGAAGAAGTTGTAGCAACATTCTTAGATATATCTGCAGCCTTCGATAATGTATCTATTCCCATCCTTACTAACTATCTGACTGAACTTGAAATACAGCCATACATTGTAAGATTTATTAATAATATGTTAATAAACAGTAAAATCATGATTAGATCACTAAATACAGGAGAACTTTCTATAGCTAGGTACTCAAATCAAGGGCTAATGCAAGGATCCCCACTTTCTCCGCTATTATTTGATATATATATATATATATATATATATGGCTGAACTCAATGAATTGAATTCCCAAATCACTATAATCCTCCAGTTCGCAGATGATTTAGTACTATTAACTAGAGGAAAGAATATTGAACAATCCATTGAACAAATCCAAAGGAAACTGAATAGAGTAAATCAATGGCTTAGAAATCATGGACTTACAATCTCAAAACAAAAAACAAAAGCAATGCTTTTCACAAAGGGAAGAAGACATCACCGATTCAGATCAATTACACTGGAAAGGCACAACATAGAGTGGGTTAATCATTACAAATATCTAGGAATCATATTTGACAAACATATGAACTGGACCTCTCACATCCAAAACATCATCTCCAAAGCTAATCAAGGAATAAACGTATTAAAAAGTATCACAAGAGTATGGTAGGGATCTGATCCAAATACTCTGCTCACAGTATACAAGGCGATTGTAAGGACCCACTTAGATTATGGTATGATATGTATATTCAAAACTACAAAAAAAAAATGGGAAAAACTAAATAAAACACAATACCAAGCATTACGAATAGTACGAGTATTAGGACACATGAGAAGCACACCTAGGAAAGCTATTCTTTCAGAGGCAGCAGAAACACCACTCAGTATACGTAGATCCTGGCTGGCAACAAAATTTATTTCAAAGCTTATCTCCCTTACACATGACAAAATTCTTAATGCAACACTGGAATTCTATGAACTCTACAATGAGGACAATGTCTACTGGAAAAAAACTGAAACACCAGCTATAATAGAAGGCCTCAATTTTTCTCGAATGTACATAGATACAATTTACAAAGAAAGGAAACTACCATGCTATCAATTTCCTTATGAAGCTCAAGTTGAGAAAATTGACTCCTATAAAACTAATTTATCCAAAACAACACATAATGAAGCGAATTTTAAACACCTAACAAAAACTAAATTCGCAGGCTCTACTCTAGTGTTCACTGATGCTTCAGTAGATCCAGCAGATGGTACATGCGGAATCGGAATTTATTGTCAAAATCCAGCCATTAATATAAGTCGCAGACTAAGTAACAATACTCCAATTACAACTGCAGAAACACTGGCAATCAGGGAAGCTATTCGTATTACAGGCACTTACACGGATAAACTAGCAGTAGTCACTGATTCTCTTAGAGCAAAGCAAGCGATAGAAAGAACTGGAATAAATAAAGACTCAGACTATATTACAATCGCAACCCGACAAGAAATCCTTGATATGACATGCAATATTAATTTAATCTGGATACCAAGCCACACTGGCATCATCGGTAATGAGAAGGCTGATAAACTAGCATTAGAAGGAAGACTTCAGAATAATATTACTCAAAATAGTCTAATCCACTCTAACAGATTCTTAGGATTTACTAAAAAACGTATCTGGGAAAAATGGGATAACATGTACAAAGAATGGCCTCAGGGACAATCCTACTCCTCAATTCAACCTACACCACTTAAAAAAACCTGGTTCTCACAAATACGATACAAAGGCAGAGATAAAATTACATGTGTTGGGAGAATGAGAACTAATCATTGTCTCACTCCAGTACATTTACACAGAATCAAAATCACAGATAATCCAAATTGCATATGCGACCAAGAAGGCAACCTTAATCAGATAATTTTTGACTGTCCAATGAATGAAACCTCCTGTAACAACAGATACATAAAAGCATCCATACATCATCAAGGACCAGTCAACATCCAAACAATTCTTACTACTCCAGGATCCAAACTAATGCAGTTTGTTATTGAAGACCTCCTTAAAAATGGATTCAAACCTTGAAGAAAACTAGTTTAAGTTAAGTATAATTATTAACTATTTATGAAGCTTCTGCTTTTTTGCATGATTTGCTTGCTTATGCTTAGCCTTAGCTGTACTGACTTTTTTTACTATGCTTGCAGTTCTGCAATACCTTTAGTTATTCCTCTTCAACCTTGGCTTAACCCTAAGCTTTGACAGCCACAAAGCAAAATAATCCTTTTATCATTCCCCGTTACTCTACGCAGTGAAGGGCACGGACTTGACTCCGGACGTGTTTAAGACACACCTTTCATGAAGCACTTAATTGGACAGCCGTTTGAAAAGACGCGAGTCCACGAATAAAGAGAAGAAGAAGATCATTTCTGAGAGTTAATATTCATAATACTATTTTTTTCTGTTGTAGGTTCTACGTTCAGTGATGAAAAGTAAAGTTGAATATTGAAGAAGATCAAATTCTATGGAATACAAGAGTTAGTTTTTAAATCAATTTGTACGAAACTGTAAGATAGAAGTATCATAATAAATTCATTTGTTTCGCTTGAATATTTTACTCCACATCGCATGATCCATCAAGTTAAGGTAAGCTACTCTTTTAACCCGTGACATAATATATAAATGATAATAAAATTTCCTTAATGAAACATTAACAACAGGAAGATAATCAATTTGCCATCAATCCATATTATAGATTAGACAAGTAAAAGTGGTTCAGAAAGAAAATTAAAATTATTCAGAAAACATGAAGGATTATTGTGAAAATTGTAAAATTGCAAATTTGGAGACATTGAATGATATTAATTTGAATTTACATTTGAAATATCCGAATGGATAGATATTGAATAGAATTAGTACCGAAATATGAAAATGGGGTACTAAAATCTTGAAAGGGACTAACAGACCTCTATTAGCCACTAAAATTATTGAACTCATTATCAAAATGAGAATGAGATAAATCATGATGGATTTTAACTAGTAAATTATCCATTTATTGAAAATTAGAAATTTTTTAAAAAAGTCACCAATGTCACCAAAGCACATGTACTATGTTGAATGGAAACGGATATATATAATTAAAATGGATACCAAACAATGACAGATATCACTAATACCAAAACACTAATAATAAAATATCATTGTTCTGATGAAATCGGCAAACCAACATCTAAATATTAAATTGTCAATAGACCATTCCAGAACACGTGACTTTGACAGGTCGGCCATCTTTGCTGAGGGGCAGACAAAGTTCTTTTATGGTTCAGTTGCATTGTTATTTCTGTTTGGTTAACATTAGTTTTGATCTCCTGTGTTATAGTTTTTGAAAAAAAATTGTACATTCATAGTTTGTAGTTTTTAATAATAACAGAAAGAGACTGCTTGTTAGATTATTGCAATAATGTCGCTGTCACGAAGTGCATATTTTGCAACACTATCACGTTATTTAAATAAAATTGCAGTGATAAATAACATTGACCCGTATACCCTTACAATTAGTGAATTTTTGACATCAAAAAACTGATCTACCCACTGTGACCATGCTGGATTTAGTAGGTTATTGAGTGGAAACTCATAGCTACTACACAACTAAGCAGTTGAAAGCCCATGAAAATCACAACTCGGGGGCAATTCTGAAATTTATGGCTAAGAAAGTCAACGACGCTTTCGTTGTTTTAAGCAAGGTAAAAACATTTCTCAGATGAAAAATTTTAAAACTTTTCAATCCCTATCAGAATGATAAAATTAATATCATAAATTTTCATTGCAGGTTCGTCATTCACAAAAAATGAGGGAGTCACCTTTGGAAGTCTGGATTATTATTTTAGACGACGGAAGTGTGTCCAGTGCTCATTGCACTTGCATGGCAGGGCTTGGCGAAGTGTGCAGCCATGTGGCTACTGTTTTATTCGGCTTGCACGCTAAATCTTGTGTCGCGGATACAGATACAGATACACTATCCAAATGGCCAGTTCCTCCCATGAAAAATGTGGAGATGATGAGGGTTCGTGATATGGATTGGGGTAGAAAAGTTAAGCCAACATCCAGTTCTCAACAACTCCATATACCATCAATGAATAAAGATGAAACAAGGATACTGCTCACAAAGTTTGCTGACATTGAAATTTGTTCAGCAAAAAGCCTTCTAACGGAACCACTAGCTTCTAAGATAGCAAATGAAATAAAAGAGATAGAGTTACCAAATACATTGGAGGTGTTATTCAAACCAGAATTGATGAATATAATCTATCAAGAGTTGATGCTTGTTGCCAAAACTACAAAACTTACAATTACTGAGAAGATACAGAATATAATTGAGAAAAATACAAGGGAGCAGGCACTCAGTAATACATGGTTTAAATTTAGAACTGGACGAATAACAGCATCTATGTTTGTTTGCCGTAAATCAATTGCTGAACCCTCTCTAACAGCAATTAAACATATATGTTATCCACATAAAGTTAGTTTACATTTAAGAGCTACTGCTTAAGGGATAAAACATGAAAAAGAAGCCCTCCAGCAATATTTGAATACAATGCAGACAAAGCATCAGAACTTGATTGTTCATGAATGTGGATTGATAATCTCTTCCAAACATCCAGAACTTGGTGCTTCACCTGATGCAGTGGTGTCATGTGATTGTTGAGGTTTAGGTGTTGTTGAAATAAAATGCCCGTTCCTACTGAAAGACAATGTGTCGATCAAAGACTACTTATGTATGAAGCATTCCTGCTTGGAAAATATTAATGGCAAAATATCTTAAAAAAAAATCACTCTTACTACTATCAAATTCAGCTGCGAATGTTTGTCACAGAAAGAAAATACTGTGACTTTGTGGTATGGTCTAAATTTAATATTTTTATAGAAAGAGTATGTTTTAATGAAATTTTCTTTAAATATAATTTGTGCAAAGCATTGGACTTCCATCAATTTGTTATAAAGCCAGAGCTGCTTGCAAAGTACTTCACTGATAAAGGTGGAAAAGCCGACGTTAAAAGTTGGTGCATTTGTGAGAAACCAGATGATGGAAGTCCAATGATCCAATGTGATAATGATGATTGTCAAATTCAATGGTTTCACTTTGATTGTGTTCAAATAGATAATTCATTTAATGTAAGTTGGTATTGTCCTAATTGTATAACATAATTGTATTTTCCCTTTAAATAGAAATTTTTATGATATTTATTTGTTTTTATTTTCTAACATCTTTAAAAATTTCAGGAAAAGATAAATGTTTGAACCATCAGAAATGAGAATTCAAAATTAAGATGTAATAAAATAATAATACCAAATTCTAAAAGGCAATATATTTAATTGATAATACATTACAATTCAATGATAATAAAAATATGTAGGTATATAGAATACAGAATAAGTCAAAATATACTTTATTGATATGTAAGTTATTTCTCTGATATACCTGTTTACTATAGAAAAAAAAGTTCATATTACATCTGCCTTTGAATTACAGGTTATGTCATAGGTAATATCTCATTTTGATTTATTTTCCACAACTATTGTCAATATTTAGATGTCTATTAATATAATTTATTACTGTTCCTATGATTAACTTTAATAATATTCACCTATTTATTTTTTGTTCAATACTCATAAAAATATGTTTACTTTAAATTTCAAATGAAAAAAAAAATTATCAACGTCCATAAATTTTTCCATTAGTTTTCTTTTGATTCCAGTCATTTTTCAATGCAAAATTATTTTTAATCTGATTAATTTTACCTATGACCTTAACTTGCAAATACATTGAATGAAATGTTATTTTTTTATTAAATATATTATATCTAAACAAATCACAGGTAGATGTAATTATATAACAATATTGCAGCAATACAAATACCAGACAGAGTATTTTGCCATTGTGTGAACATTCGAAATAACTCAAGAATACAAAGAAAAATTGCATATTCACCATTATTTACCGAAGAGGTATTTGTGATGGACATATACACTCACCGGCACGAAAAATGGGCACCCTGATAATTATTGATGAAATACATTAATTTCTTCAATTTTTTTTCCATTTGGTTTTTCCAACAAAGAAAAACGGCTTAGTAGAATACCCTGCAGATTTTTTATCAAGAAATGTCTTCCCAAATTGAACATAATGCAGGTATTGTACGAAAATCTCAATAATGTACAAGTTATCATCTTGCACTTACTTCTGCGGTTCCAGTAGGCTATGCATTTTTAGTGATTTTCACGATGACATTCAAGGTTAGGTTAAGAGTTTATTTATGTTATATGGTTTATTACTTGCTTATGTCAATTAGTGTAAATTTCAAGATGTCTTCAAGCTCAGAAACTGTTGCATCTATTGTTGCTCTCATTCAAGACGGAAGAAGTCAAATTAACGTGGCTAACAGATTTGGGGTATCACGCAGTACCGTGCAACGTGTATTTACACGTTTTATAGAGACGGGAGCTTACATTCGACGTCTTGGAACTAGTCCCCAGAGAAGAACTACCCATCGAGATGACCGTTTTATGATATCTTCAGCTCTAAGAAATCGTCATACAACTGCTGTAGAGATTAGAAACAACCTTGAACATGTCA
The DNA here is from genome assembly GCA_910591695.1 of Galerucella pusilla. NCBI lineage: Eukaryota > Metazoa > Arthropoda > Insecta > Coleoptera > Chrysomelidae > Galerucella > Galerucella pusilla. The sequence continues at coordinate 35,720 of CAJUYI010002086.1, forward strand.
GGAACGTGAATGTTAGTGAACGAACAGTTAGAAGAAGATTGAATGAAGCTAATCTGAGATCTCGACGACCCGCTATAGGACCAGAACTTTTCAGAGAACATCCTGTAGCCAGATTACAATTCGCTAGGGAGTATCAAAATTGGAATGCTTACGACTGAAGCCGTGTGTTGTTTACCGATGAATCTAGATTTTGCTTACGATCCTCAGATGGTCGCGAAAGAGTCTGGAGAAGAGAAGGTGAACGATATGCTGAGTGCACTTTTAGCCCTAGAGTAAGTTTTTAAGGGGGATCAGTTATGGTGTGGGCTGGAATATCTTCAGAGGCGCGAACAGAATTGTACATAGTCCCTAGAGGATCTGTGACTGCAGATAGGTACACAAATGAGATACTACAAGATTATGTTGTTCCATATGCACCATTTATTGGTGACAACTTCATATTAATGCATGACAATGCACGCCCTCATACCGCCCGCATTGTCACGGAATATTTGAACGAAGTTGGTATAATCCAAATGGCATGGCCAGCGCGCAGTCCCGATCTAAATCCAATCGAGCATATTTGGGACACGCTAGGTAGAAGAATTCGAAGCCGGGTACCTGCTCCTATTACCTTGGATCAGCTCAGAGTGGCTCTTTTAGAGGAATGGGAAGCTATTCCACAGGATGAAGTATTCAACTTGATTAACAGTATGCCTAGAAGAATTAATGCCGTTATACAGGCTCGTGGAGGTAATACGAGGTATTAATTAGACAGAGAAGTGATAAATATTGTCTTTTAAATTGTTTTTTGTGTTTATGATGATAATTGTATATTTGCTAATAAATGTATTTTCTTTATGTTAATGTTAACAGGCGTCAATTTCTTGAAATAAAAGCTTTCCGAAAACATTTTCTGAAGGAAGGTAACTTTAAAAACATGCACCAATGCGTGCCTACCGTTGACAAAGGTAACAATAGAAAAAATAGAAAGTTTAGGCCTTTTAATATAAAAATTGTAGGGGTGCCCGTTTTTCGTGCCGGTGAGTGTAATTATTTTTGCACTACAAACAAGTACAATTTTATCTAATGCACTTATATTGTCTTTACTAGTGTATGATACCATCGATATAGGGAGGGTTTCATGCAGTATCATGAATTTTTTCTTCAAATAGCCTATTACTCTCTCCACGTGAATTCGAACAGTGGCAATGTCACGTGTTTTTTCAAGGTCCAGTGGATGTAATTGACTTTTACCTTTTGTAAAAGCGGGCATAATTAATTTTCCACCTTTTAATCTCACAGCATCATCTATGAGAAAGCCTCTATCAGCTAAAATTATATCACCAGGTATGATATTATCCAGAAACCCACAATTTTCATTAATATATTTATCACTACTCCTACCTCCCCATGCTTCAGATATATAAGATATTGTTCCTTGGGGAGTTATACCAATCAAAAACTTGATGGTTTCATGGTGTTTATAATGAGACCAACAGCGGGCTGCATTCAAGGTAT
>CAJUYI010002087.1:0-37205 GCA_910591695.1 Galerucella pusilla
TGGATAAGTAATAACACACGACTTTATTGTTCAAAATCAGGACCGAATAAATAAGATTCATAAATGGCTAACGTAAATCTGTTTGAGCGACGATCTCTAAAATAGTTTCGCTTTGTTAACGTTCTTACACAAGTGGTATTTTTCTCTTGAACATCCTTGATATCGAATATATCTAGAGTGTATTGGTTTTTGAAACATGTTCAGGAACTAACCCAAATTTTTCATTATAACTTTACTTTTAAGCTACAGAATAAATCGAATGTGAACCCTAACTATCCCTTGCTCACTGTTGAAGCATTCCATTTTCATCATGGATAACAAAATCAATTTAGATCTCATATCACAATTCCATTAATTATTATTGGTAACGTTCATACCAACGTTGCGCTACCAAAGCGATCAGCGATTTCCTGCCGAACGCGTGTTTTGTCAATCTGTGAGCGCTGTGGAAGCTGTCGCCATTTTTTCATAAAAATTTAATTACGCTAAACATAACATATTTTGGTTAAAGGATATTTTAGGAATTCGTATTTTAAAAATGAATGAACACCAGTAGGAATTATTGAACTGAATTGAAATCGATAATAAATGTATATTTATTGAAGTTATATCAAGATAAGCACGTTCAGGAGTATTAAGAAGCGATGGATCACTCTAAAAATCGCTTCTTGATTAAAATTGCTGATTGTTATAATGCCTGCGAGCTGTGATATGCTAGTCCGGTGCAGGCTGTACGGGTAGATATGCTGTCTTTCGGAGGAGACGTAAAACCAAGGTTCCGAGTCCATGGATGTTGGGCTCGTTAAAGAACGCTACCACTGGCTGGAACACTAGTAGGTTCGCCAAAATTTCCGGTTAGGGGTAGAGTGCTCCTGGCGTCGGTGATTAGCATCAGTCGCAGAAATGGACCGACGTTAAACAACGGAATTAAAAAAAAATTGCTGGAATGAACGTGATCATTATCTCCGCTCACATGTGACCCATTGTACGTCCTCCCGATGAGTTGTGAACGAGTCAAAAGGAGACTTCCTTCGCTTCCCTGGCTAAAGCATCGGCAATTTGGTTACCTCCACTTCTCTCTTGCCCTTAAACCCACTTCAGGATAATATTGTTATCAACCGATGCGTTAGCTAAATCTTTCTTATACTAGCTCTGATACAACACGTTGCCTGCTCAAGGTTGGAAATAATCTTTTCTACAAACACTATGCAAAACACGCTTTTCTTGTCAACACAAATTTGTATACGCAAAGCAGACCTTTTCTTAATTCTCTTGATAACCGTTGGAAAAGTAATGCGGAAAGTACACGCTATGGCACTTTTCAGCACCGAAATGTCAAACAAAGCTATCTATGACCTGTCCAACGATTATACACCCTACAGGATTGCTTATTTCCATTTAACTCTGTGTTCGCCTCGCTCAAGTCGGCCGAATACGTCATCACTGGACCTAACCTTCTTAATTTTATGGTTTATCGTTTGTTTACAAAGTGTGTTTTGACGTTATCTTATCCGTTTTTTTCAATTTTAAAGGTGTTGTTTATTGATAGAGGTGGTAAGTAAACTTCTCTAATTGTCAATCAAGAAAGTCTATAAATACGAAGCACGTTATTTCAGAGTAAATACAAAATTTTTGGATTCGCGTTTCAATGTATACATTTCCCCATGCAAGCAAAAATTAAAATTAATTTAAAACTAAAACTTAGAACAGAGAACCATGTAATGTAGATGATCATGCAAAAAATTGGGAAATTAAGATTTAAGATAAAAGCTAAAAAAAAGAATGCCTTAGTTTCTCAGTTTCTGGCATAAACATCTACATTACATGATTTTATATGTTCTTAGGTTTAGTTTTAATTTAATGTAAGTTTTAATTTTTGCTTGCATGAATCCACCTTTGTAAACTTCGAACAAGTATTTATAATAACTATCAATCCCAGAGAAAAAAATGTTTGAAGAGAAAATGTGTGAGTACCACAAGAGATGATAGAGGTTTTAAAAAATTGTTTATTAATAAATTTTTTATTAGTGCATAAGGCGTCTATTTTATTTTTCCCATAAGAAAAAAATATATAATGCTGAGTTTACCCATCAATTAACCCATAAGTACATCTCGTAGATTTGCTTCTGTTTCTGTGCAAAATAAATTATAAGCAAGTTCCTTCAATTCAAAGTTATTGTTTCAAACGTCTATTTATATTTTATAACTACTTATACTACTAAATATAACTTTTTTAAATAACATATCACCAAAAAAATTAATTTATTATTATTTTTTGCAAATAAACTAGAAAAAAGTGGAAACTATTAACGATTGCAGTATATTATAAATCGGTCGAGGTCCACTGGTGACGTAAGCACCGACGAAAGATTGAAGCGAATAAGCAATCCTGTAGAGTTTATAATCGTTGTGACCTGTCAACTTTTTTTGACAATTCCAGCTAATAGTGAATCGTACTATTTTAAATTCAAACCAAAACTAGGTAAACTATTTATTTTGATGTATTAATTATAAAAACATCAACCTTTTGAGCATTATTTTAGGAATGGGCTCGTTTACTAATTTATTTACCGCATATGAAACTTAGGAGTCTCGCTGACGTCTAATTTTTTGGACAGAGCCTCAAAATGATGTGCTGTTTCTAATGGTTGAATAAAAAAAATATGTAAATGAGCCCATTATAAACCAAGATCAAAATAATTTATCTTTTGAGTTGTCCAATTCGGATAGTGAAAATACCCCTCCAGATATTATCGAAAAGGCCTGAACTGCAACCGTAAATTTGTTACCCGGGGTTCCAATACAAAATTGTTCAAATTTCATGTTTAATTATACATTCAACTAATGTTTCTATTTATTTCCATATTGTAAGTTCTTTCTGTTCAAAGTTTAAATGAAATAACTATAAAACTTACTGTATTTCTTTCAATAATGAATGTAATTGTAGAAAAAATATTGTATACAACTTGTGCGCAAATCACTTTCCTCACTCACCAGATTTGCGCTCGTGGGAAAAGTGACGCTTTGCGCATTAGTTGTACAAACTACTATTTAAAACCCAAATATACTTCTACTTTTCTCCGTGTAAGATTAAGCTAGCGTAAAATATCTGGACTTTATTAACATTTCATCATAAACTTGTCTAAAGCCTGGAGAAAATATCGGGACTCGCAACTATATTAAAAGAGATTCCAGGCTTTTTCTTCCTCTTCATAATTTTTGTTCGTGGACTAAAGTGGCCTTTTGTGAACAATCTTTGTTGCAATAACATAACATAACTTGAGATTGTTCCTTTTAATTCAAACAATTTCATATTTCTGAAAGTCTCTGTTGAGATGTTGGAGAGAAGTTTTATGTCCTAGTTTCGACACGAACAAAAAAAGTTCAGTTATATTTCCACTTTTCTGGGTCATATTACCTAGATCTATTCCTTATACGTTTTATTTTAATATAGAAACATTTTCATTCAACAGCTTTCCTTCTGTTCACCTCTGTATGAAATACAATGGTGTCATATTTCAGTGCGTAGAAGTACCTGTTTTTTTCTCCAGTATCTTTCCACTCCAGTGCTATTTGCAGTTTTAGACCAACAGGTGCACCATATCTGTCCTTATTTTGAGGTCCTAGCTTCTTTAACAATCCATTCCATCCCATCTATTTGTCCATTTCCATGCTTAGACCTCTCAGTGTGTTTCCGGTATTTAGTCTGGCTTCTAACAAACAGGTCGACAGCGAGCAGCCGAATAGGAAGGACGTGTCTTGAATACTCAGAAGCAAGCGAAGCAGATTTTGAGAAAGCGATTGGACGGAGGCTGAACCGGCGAAAGCTAATCAGACGACGAAAACAGCGTTTTGAACGCAAATAGAGATTTTTAACATTTATTTTCTATTTATGAGTCTTGAAAAATATTTTAATTCTTCAAGTCCGGATTTGATAGATGTTTTGTATGTTTTAGGACCTGTGGAGGACAGGAACTATTAAGATGCCACCCAAAAAAAAGAACGACAGCCGTGCTAGCAGCCAAGCTAGCAACAGGACAAGGGGGACAATGGAAACAACATCGGACTCGGACAGCGAAGACAACGCGGCAACAAGAGCAATAAAAAGCGTAGATAAGGTACTACGAGCAACCGAAAAGGCAGCGGAAAAAGTCGACAAAATCCTGAGGGACAGGAAGACACTTCTAGACGAAAGGGACCAAGCAAAAAAAGAAGCGATAGAAGCGAAAAGAGCCGCAGAAGAGATGAAGAAAACCATCCAGCACATGGAAGAGGAGATAACAGGACTGAGAAAAGCCATGGAGAGCATGGCAAAAGCAATCGAAGAAATGCAAGAGGAGAAGAGAAGCCGAAGCCGCTCAGAAAGCGTCCGCAGAAAGACGCAGAGGACAGAATCCCCAAGAGAAGACGAAGACAGTGAAGAAGAGGAGATGGATTTCACGGAAGCTCACAAGGTACCTGAGAGAAGAGAGAAAAGAAGTGGAGTGGTATACGTATATGCCACAAGAAGACAGGATGGCAAGGATCGTCATCCGAGGACTAACGCACCGCGAGGACACCAAAGAAATCAAGGAAGAAATCGAGAGACAAGGGGTAAGTATAAAACGACTAACCCAATTACATTCCAGATTCGGAGAGAGAAGAGCGCTACCTATCTACCTGGTGGAGCTGGACCCTGAAGAGAAAGAAAAAATCCGGAAAATCCAACACATCCAGAACGTGAGGATCAGGTGGAAAGAACAAAGAAGAGGAAAAGGGCCGACGCAGTGCTACAACTGCCAAGGCTTCCACCACGGACAGACGACGTGTAACGTAAACACGAGATGCGTGAAGTGCGGAGGACCACACCGATCCAACGACTGCCCACGACCGAAGACCAAGTCGGTCACCCGCGCAAACTGCCAGGGAGAACACCCGGCAAACTACAAAGGATGCCCAAAAGCCCCAAACAACCAGAAGGCAAGGACAACAGTAGTAAAGAAGAAAGGAGTCAGCTACGCCCAAGCCGCAGCTAACAAGAAAACAACGACGACAACAACAAAACAACAGATCCTCGAACAGGTGACAAAGCTATTAGAGCTCAGCTAATAGCTCAAAGTCGCTTGTAAGAGATCGGAAAAAAAGAAGACACACTCTACAAGGGTGTTTTCAGCCGAAATTGCCAGCTGAGAACGCACTTTGTAGAGGCAGCGCAAACACACAACGGAAGACACACACACAACGGAAGACCGCCGAAGAAAAAACTACCAAGGTTGCACGGCCAAAGAGAAGACGGCTCGCCCCCAGCTGCTAGCCCTTTTAGCTTGGGACGAGCTGTACGCCGAAACGCAAACTACGATGATGAGACCCATCGGATAAGATGGGGGGAAGTGGTGGAAGTCCTCCCCGTAGATGTACCTCGCTTAGAGAGGAGCATCCTGGGTGGGACGGGCTCATCTAGGTTGTGTGTGTGTGTGTCTGGCTTCTCTCTATGTTCGAATCGTCATAAAATTGCTTTTAAATACTAAAAACAATTATTCCGAAAGCTTTTTCTTTATGTTAATTGATTCATTTATTCGGTGTAATGGAAGTAGTTATCCACACTAAATATTCGTTCTATGATGTGAACCTAATTTCTGATTAATAAAACTTTTCTATTCAAAAGATTCCTTGTATCACTAAATTATAGAATTCCCACAGACCTTCGAGAACGTTTAAAATGTGGGTAATAAATAACAAGACCATCTGAAGCAGTATTGTTTGTAACAAGAACGAAAATATTTATTGATACTACCATGTTTCAATTTCAATAAGTGACTGTCTATTATCAGTTTCCAATTCAAGAGTTTCCATTTAAGAAGAGCTGAAGAAGCACGAACAAAAGACAGAAATAATTTTTTCTTTGTTTTTCGACAAAGGAGTATTTCCACGTGACTGATTAAATTTTTTTTTATAAAGTGAGTCTGGAATATAAAGTTCCGTATGTGATCTAGAACGATAAAGACCGTAGTTTGTCACTTTTTTCTATCATAAATACAGACAAACATTGTTGTGGATATTGTGCTAAAATTTGAAACAAAATTTTCCATTTTCAGATCTTCTTGAAACCAATTCCGCTTCGTTTCAGCCTCCAACGCCCAATCTGCTTTTTTGGTTGAACAATATTTTATTACCACACTCAAGAATGAAATTTTCGATAATATTTTTTGATGTCTAGCACAATATCATCATTGTATTTTCTGCTCTGTATCACTTTGGATTAGTTTTGATCACAGAGGGCCCAAAAGGTCTAAGCATCTGAGAAGGTCCATTCATCCATTTTGCAACTAGATCTGTAATATAATCTGGCTCCAAGCAGACCTGTTCCAGCTCCTTAGCTTGTTCCGCGATTTACTTTACCCATTTTACAAAAATAGTAACTGATTGAGCAGTGTCCAGAGATAATTTCGGAAATTGACTTCCTGAAACTTCAAGAGTAATTAGGAGAGGTGAGCAAGGTCGTATCAACTTTTTTGCCTATCTTTGTTCATTTTCCAGACTTTTTCTTCGATGCCGATTTTTAGGATACCTCCAAATGGTTCGGGTGAAGAAGTGCGAACTTCTTCCTTCATCCTACCATCTGCAATCTTGTTTCCGACAATTCCTCTGTCCTACAATCCACAACCAAAGTAACTGAGTTGTATCTAGTGAGCTGTTCCTCTCCATTCTGTTCCAAGTCTTCTTGACAGTGATGGATCGGCAGTTGACTGACTGACGTTCAACTGATAATATTGGAAAGTGTTGCAAAAGCACCTGTATCATATATTTCGCTGTATCTTTTGCTTTGAACTTATTCTTGAAATGGACCTTTCCAGCCCTTCAACTATTCCATTTTCTCATTGTTTGGGAGAAATATTGAGTAGTTTATATAAACAGGTGATTTATTTGCTCTATTTTACAAGCTTCAAGGATCTATTTTAAAATTCATTGAAGCAAAAAAGTAAGTTTTTAACAAATCGGATTCCTTTTCAATTTCCGTGTTCACATTGCATCAACGTCAAGAAAATATCCCGCTGCGCCCACTTCAGCATAATTTTCATTTTGCGCCACTAGTTTAATAGATAATTGTTGGAGCATAACCATACTTTTAAATTAAAAGCCTTGCTTTTCAAGTTTTGGATATCGGAGAAACTGAAATTATAGAACCGTGAATTTCTTCACAAGACAAAAGAGGATTAAAACTGAAGTCGTCCGCAAACGAAAAACTGCTTTTGTGTATAATTTTAAAACATGAGAATTGAAATTTAATTGGAAACTGAACAATAATACTACAGAACTACTGAAAAATTTTCACTACCAGCCTTTTTTCTCAAAAAAATACACGCTGGAGTATAATTTATCAAAAGTTTCCCAACAGTAAAACAAATTGTTCGAGTTAGACAATTTCATTTCATACAGTGAAACTAACAAGAAAAAGGAAAACTTTTTATTTACGTTCAGTCTTATCAGAAATTACGACAGGCTTTAACCACAACCATGCCGAAGGAAATTAATAAAAGCAATCATTAGTAGAGGTCTTATGTTCGCAGATCACGTAGGAGAATAGAAAAAATCAGGTTATTAAACACAACAAATTGATTGATTTTTCCTATATAATCTATAGCAGTTGAAACTGAAGCACGTAATATTGTTTAGCAAAATGTTGAAGGTATAATAGTCTAAAGTCGCGTCCACATTATGTCGAATGGTGTCGATCGACAAGGTCGATCGACAATGTGGATCCAGTGTGGATGGTCGCCCGACATTGTCAATCCATAATGTGGACGCAGTTTTACAATAGTCGATTGTCGATCGATTGTCGATCGACACCATTCGACATAATGTGGACGCGGCTTAAGATCCGAACCTAGCTCGACCTTCACCGAGCTGATAATAGAATGAAACATATTTTATCATGAACTTAGTATATTAGAAAATATATTGAAGATGGGTGGGCTAAAGGAATCCTGGACAAACTATATTTTTTATAAAGTGAGTCTGGAATATAAAGTTCCGTATGTGATCTAGAGCGATAAAGACCGTAGTTTGTCACTTTTTTCTATCATAAATACAGGCAAACATTGTTGTGGATATTGTGCTTAAATTTGAAACAAAATTTCCCATTTTCAGATCTTCTTCCGCTTCGTTCCAGCCTCCAACGCCCAATCTGCTTTTTTGGTTCAACAATATTTTATTACCACACTCAGAAATGGAATTTTCGATAATATTTCTTGATGTCTAGCACAATATCATCATTGTATTTTCTGCTCTGTATCACTTTGGATTGGCTTTGATCACAAGGGGTCCAAAAGGTCTAAACATCTGAGAAAGTTCCATTCATCCATTTTGGAGCTAGATCTGTAATATAACCTGGCTCGAAGCAGATCTGTTCCAGCTCCTTTGCTTGTTCTGCGATTTACTTTACCCATTTCACAAAAATAGTAACTGAGTGAGCAGTGTCCAGAGATTAAACACAACAAATTGATTGATTCTTCCTATATAATCTATAGCAGTTAAAACTGTTTAAAGCACGTAATATTGTTTGGCAAAATGTTGAAGGTATAATAGTTTAAGATCCGAACCTAGGTCGACCTTCACCGACCTGATAATAGAATGAAACATATTCTATCATGAACTTAGGGCCATTCGCACCGGTTATACTTAAACGTTAAGTGTCACTCAAATCCACTAAGTGTCACTTAGTCGTTCGCACCGTATTTAAAGGCACCCTTAACGCGACGTTAAGGATACCTCAACTAAGCTCGGAATATCCCCGGCTTAAAGTTCCACTTAACCTCGAAATACTAATTTTGAAGTTAATTTATGACAGTTTAGATTTGAGTAAATTGTGCTTTGGTAGATGGTAGATCTTTGTATTTGTAATTTGTCTTATCGAAATGGAAATTTAAGAAGATGAAGATGATTTAGAAATAATTGATATAGGTAATTGAATACGGCATACCCAGACAGTTATATATAAGGAACGATTATTTTAATACATTCGATCCTAAGACGTTTTTTCTTAGATTTAGAATGACGAAGGAAACTGCTCTCAATTTTCTTGGAGAAATTGAAATTGTTTATTTTCTATGACATTTTTATACTTGCTAATAATATCTAATAATAATGATTTTTCACATGTTGTGAAATTTATTCCACAAGATCGTTTTTCTCCGCTCATGACTCGGAAGAATAAATACTTATCAAAACATCAAAAACAAAGATGACACCAAATAATATTAAACGCATAGAACAAACTGGATCAAACGACTACCGTTAATTGGTTAATTTCTGACAAGATCTTCTTTTTCAAAAAAATATCTTAAGAATTGCGGCGTAGTCAAATGGAACCTCCCACTTAGTTAAGAGAGGTACGGTGCGAACGGAGTTCCACTTAAATTATAAGTGTCACTTAGTTAAGTATGACTTTTGAGGATAATCGGTGCGAATGGCCCTTAGTATATTAGAAAATATATTAAAGATGGGTTGGCTGAAAGAATCCTGGACAAACTATTTTTAATTATTTTTTGAGAAATGATTTTCAGTAGGTAGTAATAACCCTAGGACATTGATATAATTGTTCGAAAAACTCTCTCAAGGTGGCGTCACCGGTGCAAATAGGGGGCGCCACGGGTCAGTTTCCCATCTATAAGTAGGTCATCAGCAATAATATACCAAGAACATCGATACATTTTATTAATTTTGCCATAACCCTCCTCAAGCATGTTGCTTTGAGGTAACAACCTTCCACCATCCATGACAAAATTATTGCAAATTATCAATGTTATTGGTATATTATAGCTGGTAACCTACTTATAGATGGGAAACTGACCCGTGGCGCCCCCTATTTGTACCGGTGACGCCATCTTGAGACTTCTGTCAGTAGCTTTAACACTATAACACAGTACACTCACCGCGCAAAATTTTCTAATTATTTTGATGATGCAATATTTTATTAAAAATAAATTTTCAAAAAATAATTAAAAATAGTCTGTCGACGATTTCTTTAGCCAAACCATCTTTAATATATTTTCTAATATACTAAATTCGTGATAAAATATCTTTCATTCTATTATCAGCTCGCTGAAGGTCGACCTAGGTTCGGATCTTCTACTATAAGTATAATTTTAGCACTTCATTTACAGGTTTTTATATTTCGAATAAATAAACGTCTAGTGCCCCTCTTATAATTGAAGTGAATGTAGGTTATTGATGGAATTCTATTACTTATATGATATTGAATAGATATGTTTATTGACAAACATATAAAAGTGTTCGTGATATTGATGATATATGACATATTTATGATTATTATTAGAAAAGAATTTATGATATCTTGATCTCCACTAAGGAATATCGGAATATATACAAGTTATTTTTAAGATATTAACAACAAGCCAATCCTTATTGGTTAATGGGTTAATCCCAATTGGTTTTTTATGGAAAACTTGGGTTGCACAATGGCATCGTTGGTTTAGCTATGTGGGCAGGATGAATGACAAAAGAAGATTATTTTTGGAGGTGAAGGAAGTGAGAAAACAAGAGGACGTCCTAGAGGGAATTGGATGGTTGCTGTTAAAGAAGATTGGAAAAAGATAGGACTGGGAGAAAAGAACATATAAAATGAAAAAAAAATGAAAGAAGAACAAGCTAAATTCCTTTGTCTTCTGAGACGCTACTTTTTATGAACAGAAGTTAGGTCCTGTCATGGCATCCTTTCAATTTCATTCAATATTTATATGGAATATTTTGGAGACCAAATAGTCAATAATAAGAATTCACAACCCACGGTGCTTTGGATTCGGCATCATTGGGAGTATTTACTTTTTTGTTCTGCTGATATCAACAGAACAAGCCTCTTCAGTTAGTTCGGTCGCTGACTTCAAAAAAAAAGCGTATGAGATCTTTTGACCATATTTATGTTCTGTGATCGGCTTGCAGCTGCGGTCTGAAGGTAATTTTTTTGGATAATATGTATTGGATAATATATATTTGGATTGAGTGTTTGAGATGTCAATTGCCAATAATTTAAAAAGGCCCAAATCCAGTAGCTTTGTGTTTCATACATTAATTTGATAAATATTTAGAGAGATAAAATAGAATAATAGTTGTCAAATATTTACTAATTGTCAGATAGGGACAAATACTTATTCATGCATACGTATGGGTTAAGTTCAACAGCCCAGACACTTGAACTAAATCTTTGTACCATTGCCCATGTTATCTACCTACTTCCATTCCAGAAGTTTCGTGTCTTCTATATAGGCTTCTATATTAGTTTATCTGGAGAAATATTCAGTAGTTGTGATGGTTGTGTTATTTCCACTCCGTCTGAGTCCTTGTGGGTTCTCACAGAAGCAGAGTATGTGAGTAGGTATTTCATCGTAGAGTTCACATTTTCCGCACATAGGTTCACTAACTTCGTCCATCCTTTGCAGATGCTTCCCCAGGGTTCAGTGTCCAGTCACCAGGTCAGTAACTGTCTTCAAATTTCTCTTATCCAGCTTCAACAGCCTGGACGAGAGTTCCTTGTCTATTCAGTAGACTCTCAGTATGGAGGTGCCCTTGTGGCCTCCAATTGAGCTGCTGTTCCTTAATTAACTAGTTCACGACTTCCTCTCTCATGTAATCCTTTGTGATTCCACAAAACGGTTCCGGACCGTGATGGCTTCTTTAGAGCCATCTTTAGCTAGCTGATCTGCCATTTCATTTCCTTTAATTTTTTGTCTGGGACTACGATAGCTAGAACGCTACCAAGAAGAATCATTGACATTTCAAAATGTAACGAGAAATAGTCCATATGGAAAAGACTCAAGAGTGAAAAAGATTTCTTGTTGATCCCTTCATAGTTAATCACTAACATTAAAGAGTGAGGGACCGGAATATAAACCTTCTCGTCAACCTATAACATCACCAAGATACTTTTAAAATAATCCATCCAAAGCCATATTTTAGGGAATAAACATGTCGGTGTAAGACTGGCGGACACAAAATATTAAAAGAGGACGACATATACGTATGACATAACACTCCTCGACCGTGGTTTACAGCTAAGTCTCGACATTTTACTACCATTTTACAATTTTATTAGCGCTCAACCGATTATCTTGAATATACCTGTCAGGGCTTTAAGTAAGGATATTAAAAGCGGAAAATGGAGCTTTTAGCTGATTATGTACATTTAGATTAACGTCTATTTAGGTATATACGTGTGGACGGCTTATATTTCGCTTAACTACGACCTACAATAAATGATGAATTAAGAGAGTATAGAGTAATAAATTCAAATGATTGTGGAGTGACCTAAAAAGCATGTTGGCAAATAGATTACACTTTTGGAATTGTAAGCAAAACTCAGTTTCAAAATTTTTATATCCCACGAAAAACTTGTTTACTTTACTTTCGCATTTCTTGATTATATTTGACCATGTTTACGTTGAACAGGACTGGCCTTAGACATCCTTTTTGTCTTAATACTATCTCTGTTTTGAATCCCTCTGATTTAGTGTTATATTTTATTACATAATTAATATCTTTCCTATACCGGGTGGTGGATGGTCGGACGCACCATAGGAAATCCAATGGAAAATCATAAACTCTTAAATTCCTGCTTCCCAAATCACTTTAGGTGAAAACTCAATAGGAACTTTTCTTTGAAGAATTAAATACTGCATCAGATGAGACTATTAAAAATATTTTTCAGCTTTTGGTAGTTGAAAAAATTGACCAATTTATTTACCATTCTTGTACAGCATCAAGACAGCAATAAAATGTCAAAATGACTAAAATATTTAGATGTCAAATCATTCAAATAGTCAAAAAAATAGAAAACAAAGTTATTTATTGTTAAATAAATACAAACGCCAAATGAATTACAATAAATGCTCAAATAAACCACCGTTTTGGGCTAAACAATATCCTAATCTATCATAAAACTCTCGTCGAACATTTGCTAGAATGCGAGGCGTTATTTTTGCACATTCTTCTCGGATGCCTGTCTTTAATGCCTCTAAATCTGGAAACCTTACCGTGCCGTAAATTTTGGATTTTACATCTCCCCAGAGATAAAAGTCATTTGGGGCAAGATCTCCAGATCTTGGGGGCCATTTAATAAGACAATTTGGTCCTATCACACAGTTATTAAAACAATTATTGACAAATTCTTTCACTTCACGGCTGTTGTGAGCAGGACAACCGTCCATTTGAAACCAAATTTCTTCTTCTTCGGGAGCTACTTCTGCGAGTGCTGGTAAAATTTCTTGTTGAAGCAAATCCAAAAACCTTCCTGAGTCTAGATTTTCCTCGTAGAAAAAAGGTCGAATAAGATGATGCCCCAGTATTCCTGCCCAAACATTGATTTTTTGGTGATATTGAGTACGAGTTTCCACAACAATTTCAGGCCTTTTAGTTGACCAAATTCTACAGTTTTGCACGTTGGGTTCATTGTTTAACGTAAACGTACACTCGTCTGTAAAACAAACATTTTTTAAAAATTGTCGGTCTGCATTCGCCCTCTCCAGCATCTCATAACAAAACTCTGCTCTTCTCTCATAATCTCCCTCAAGCAACTCTTGATGACATTAGACTTTATAAGAATGGAAGTTATTCTTTTTTAATATTTTTAATGCAGTTGAATTATGCATGTCGAACTGCTGTGCGATTTCTCGAGAACTTATTCTGGGATTTTCAATAACTGCAGATAATACATTTGTGGTATTTTCATTTTCAAACACATTTATTTGAATGTTTTGGTCATTTTTGTTACACTTGCATAAAGGAAGCAATGTGCCAGTGTTTTCAAATTTTTTGATTATTCTTCCAATTGTAGTATGGCTTGGAATCGGGCGGTTTAGATATTTCGCGCTAAATAAAGCACTTACCGTGCGCGTACTATTGCCGGAATAAAACATTTTTACAATTTCTACTCGTTCTGAAACGGTGTACGACATTTTTCACGTTTATTGTTGTCACTAATTGAATAATAGAATGACAATCTTGATAATAGCTTTTAAAGGTAACGTCATCCTTACATATCATTGCTGTCTTGATGCTGTACAAGAATGGTAAATAAATTGGTCAATTTTTTCAAGTACCAAAAGCTGAAAAATATTTTTAATAGTCTCATCTGATGCAGTATTTAATTCTCTAAAGAAAAGTTCCTATTGAGTTTTCACCTAAAATGATTTGGGAAGCAGGAATTTAAGAATTTATGATTTTCCATTGGATTTCCTATGGTGCGTCCGACCATTCACCACCCGGTATAGGTTTTGGGTAATTCCTATTATTTTGTTGTGAACTGCTCTTTCTTTCAGATCGCAACAAACTTTTACTTATCAATGATATTCCCTAGTCGTCAGGTATTTTTTTCATTTTTCCAAGCTTCAATCAGTTTGGTGGGTATACTTTGAGTTCCTACTTTTAACATGTCCCTTTTCTCATGTATCAATAAAATATGGAAGTACAAATTTTCATAGCCATTTGATATTCCCCATAGGGGTCACCATACGAGGTAGGAATATGTACAGTTCCTCATGACTCACCCTGTATATATTTTTTATGGAAATGTATTGAAAAAAATCAGTTCAAATAACTTTGTCCACAATTCACATTTCTCAATTTCTTCCACACCACCCTAATAATTTTCTTCTTAGTATCGAGCCACTAAACAAGGATAGGAGAAGACATGTTTCAACAGTACCTCGGTAACTCTGTATAAGCCACAGATTTACTTCCAAATTTGTCAACTTGAAGAGTTTTTAAAAAGGAAAAACCATTAAAGCAATAAAAACGTTTAAATTTGTTATATCGTATAAACTATGCACATTTCGACGGGGATGTTAAATATCATAGAACTTTCCTCCGAAACAAGTTAAACGAATTTTATAATCATCAGACCCAGTTTAATTTATGTTAAAAGGCATAGTTCTGAGAAGTTTGTTTTGTGTTAAAAGCCAGTAGAGGATATTTTCAAAACAGAAAACTTTGCATAATAATTATTATTGGTTTAGCCTATATTGTAATTACAAAAGTAAGTTCCATTAGTCTTACAAATCTACATTGTCAGAAAGTAGTCCACTTCTATAGACCACTTCGTTTCATTTTTGCGCGATCGATCTTTTTTGTTCACTTGCAGCATCGGTTGTCAGGACGGTAGGTTGTGTTTACTGGCTTCTAAGTCTAACACGTCGGTAAGTGATTCACTCACCGTTCAGACGTCGGTAAGTAAATTACTCACCGACGTCTCAGCTCTACATACATTCAAGTGGTCCTAAATAATGTATTACTTCATTCATTACACAGAAGGAACAACAAAAATA
The DNA here is from genome assembly GCA_910591695.1 of Galerucella pusilla. Taxonomy (NCBI): domain Eukaryota; kingdom Metazoa; phylum Arthropoda; class Insecta; order Coleoptera; family Chrysomelidae; genus Galerucella; species Galerucella pusilla. Next base: position 15,315 of record CAJUYI010002087.1, read on the forward strand.
ATAAGATTTATATTTTTCCAATGAACAGAACCGAACAGAGCAATATAAAAATTAATAAATAGCATGAAAACAATTTCACCAAAATGCAAATTATATTTTAAACTGATCGAGAAGTATAAATGTCACTTTTGACATTCCGTTCATTTCGAAGAAATTTAAATTATTTTATCCGAAATTTATTTCAATACGATCGCGCAAAAAATGGTATAAGCATATCGAACATTAAGGGTACCTAATACCGGTCTCCAGCAAAATTGGAGGCTGAGCGTAGCGAAACATTGCTGTCGACCAGTAAACAACCCTTACCGTTCTCAATACTTAATATACTATAAATATCAACAGCTTTACAAACATTCGACTTTGTCTGTGTGTATATATTTTGCGAAGAAAGGTACACAGTTCAACTACGAGACAACAAATTTCATTTATATTTTTGGGAAATAGACATTTCATAGTATTGTGATTTTTTTGTTCCTTTATTGAATCCAACAAAAATATATTTTGCACTTTATTACACTTATTATTAAATGGCAATTTCATATTAGTAGGATTGGAAATTTAAATTTTAAGATTTCTGACATAATGAAAACATTTTAAAAACTCTTTGTAGAATAAAAACACTTTTCAATCAAATACTTTTTGACCACAAGCTATAGAACTCTGGTTTCTAATTTCTTTTATCCTATTAAGTTACCAAAAAAATTGAATGGACTCTATAAAACTCTCTTGACATCTAAAACTACTTCAACAATCATGTTGAATTCAAAATTTAATCTTCTATTTGTTATTTTTTTTGTAACCAATAAATGTTTTCAAAAAAAATTCATTTCGTTCTGTTTTTGTTGTACTTAAAAAAAACCTTTTAGGAATCTACTGATATAACTGTTATAAATTAAGCTAAGTATTTCTGATGTGATGATGTCCGGAGGAATTAGGCCGAAAGTTGTCGTGTAATGGAAAATATTTCCACTGGAGATGGTACTTTTTCAAACAGAAGTATATGTAGTATAGACTACTTTCCTAGATTTGTGAGAAGATTCCGCTCGAGCTTACGATGCAGCTTGCAAGCATAGCTTGGAGCCGTGAAATGCAACAGTTTCTCGTCCATAACTTTTTTTAAAAAAAATTGTAGATACCTACCTTTATACCCTATAAGATGACGTGATGCAGTATTTTAAAACAATTGCATTGTACTGTGTTTGCGAAACGCATCACAAATATGTAGTTCAAGCATAAAGAAGATTTAAACAAATTAAATGTTTCACTCCATCTAGTTGGGATCTTCCTCGAGTAAAAGCCTCATCTACACAACGTTATTGATGATTATTTCGATAATGACGCTTAATCAAAACACTAAGTTTCATTTCATTCCGTTAATATAATCATTTAATATTGTTTCACCTCGTTACTGGCAAATTTATTGGGTTACGGTTATGGTATAAACCAATTAAAACGTTTGATATATCGTTCGCAACAATTATCAGTATTGGGTGGGCTAATGCTTAACCACGTCCGTGATTTAATCCATAAATAAATATATTTTATAATATAAATGCAGCAGGTATTTTCATAACAACGCCATAGCCAATTAAAGTTCATTTGTGTCGACTATTATAATCTTTCTTATGGAAACCAATGGATAATTGTTTGGGAATGTCTAGTTATCAATCAATAAATCTCCCAAATGTGTTTAAAGTTATTCATCTGCTGTTTTTCGTTAATTTACATATCTATGTCTACAAACTCTTTTCGTCAACTGTGCCAAAGATAAGTTTAATCTGGGACATCACAAAGACATCTGCTTATCCCATCATCTCGACTGAATACTCCAGGTTTCTAGAGTTTGCCCTTTTTATCCCAATCTAACCATTTTTGTTCATTCAAAAACGCAATAAAATTATTAAATTTACATACTTATATACGTTTCAGTGGACAAAAAAAAACAGAATAATTCCAGATCTACTTTCAGGTATTAAAGTAGGGACTTTTACATTGGTTTTTTTATACGCACTTTGTATTCATTTGGCTTTTTCAGTTAGAGATCCTAATTTAAAACCAGCGCACGAAAATAACTTCAAGAGCACTTAAACACAGTAGAAGCATTGAAAATACCGAAAGACATTATCTTGGCAGCACGAAAACTATAAAAAGGGTAAAAATACCCCACTATATGTGACAACCTTCGACAGTTGACACGAAACGGAACTCGTAAATGTTTGTATATATTTGGGAACGGAACAGTTAATGTAAACTTAAGCAGCACGGTAGGACGGTTGAGCAGAGTATGCTGTATGGCGCGGAAATGTGGGGCGAGGAAGCAGGGATGAATGCGAGGGCTAGACCCACACCTGCGGGTGCAGAGAGGGATACTCCTGGGGGTGGTGCAGGCGTACAGGACAGTGGGTGGACTGGCAAGGTCCTATCCATTGGACTTGATGACTAGGGACAGACAGAAACGCTGGAGGGGTGCGACCAGAGATGAGGTACAGGAATGGATGGATGAGGAAATGGAGAGAAGGTAGGATAAGTGAGGGCGCGCTAAAAGGAGCGATTGGGAGCAGGAGAAATTGGGTGGACCGGAAATTCGGGGAGGTGAACTACTTCTTGACGCAGGTGCTCACAGGATATGGGTCCACAAGATAGGGAAAAGAGAAACTGGAGTGTGCGAGAGTTGTGAAGTGGAGGATGATGTGGGACATATGTTTAGATGTTGGAAGAACGAGGAAGTTGGGAAATAAACTGGGACAGGCGTTGTATTGGGAAAATATGGTGGAGATTATGTTGAGGGGCGAAGAGGAATAGATGGAGATGGCTGGCGTAGTAGAGAGCACTATTAGGAAAAGAGAAGGACTCGACATGGCATGTGAAAGGTAGGAGTGATAGAAGGGAAAAGATGACGGAGAGTGGGTGAGGGACCGCCGCCCGTCTTGAAGTATGCTATAGAGTAGTGATTCCAAGGCGGGAATAACGGCGAGCCATTCGAACATGGAGACTAGATATGAGGAGCAAAAACTTGTTCAGGAAAAATATCCAAAAAGTGTACAGCGGTAAGCAGTAAATAGCAGATGGCGCGAGAGTAGCTAGACTCTAACCGCTAGAGATTAAAACGAGTTAACCTAGCATAGCATCCTTCACATTGGTAATGGTTATTTTGATAATTTGATTTGATGAATTTGACGTTTCACGCGAATATTTATTTTAATTAAAGAAATAAACCAAAAAATAAGAGAATATAACAAAAAGCTTTGACATACACTGTATGTAATCAAGTAACTTATAGTGGAGAGCTCCAAAAACCGTGTCGTTGAGAATATTCCTATTTATCACAAATAGAATCTTCCCGCTAGCAAAAAAAAGGTTACGAATTAAAAAAACTCGTCTAAAATACTCATCCCGTATATTATTACTCACAGAAATGACAAAAAGAAAGAAATATAGCTTACAAAAAAAAACATCATTTGACAGTCGTCGTAATTCACTTACTCCAGTGGTTGTTTATAAATATTGAAATGGTTACATGTATTTCCCCAACATTTTTATCAAATCTTTCTTTTTTAATCTGGGAAATAGACATAAATGTGAGAAGCTTGAAAGATGTCCTACTATAAGTTCTTAGCACAAAATAGGACATTTTCTGTTACGGAAATTCTCTAGGGAGATAATAAACATCACAAAATGATATGTGGAAGAAGGTTGGATAGACTGAACGTTAACAGTAATCTTGAAAATTCAGACAAATGATTTCATACATTGATAGTTATTATTTAATATTCTTTTTTCCATTTAATTGTTAAATGGAAATGAGATAACACAGTTATTAATAAAGCACCATGCAATCTTGGTATGTCAGAAAACCCGACTATATATATTTATATCTTCTTCAGAGTATATTACTGTGTGAATTGCCTAAGGGCTTTTGCATTTAACATTATTAATTCGTGGCTGTGTTCTGAGAAACATTATTACATGATTTTAACGGATTCTATTGGAGTTAATTCTTGCTAGAGCATGATAATGCGAATACTCTATTTAATAAACAACTTCCTCCACCGAATAATGGTCGTAATAATTTTCCTTAACATCCATTAAAGTTGTATTAATCTCATGTTTACTACAAGCCATATGTACAATACAATCGTTAAGTCTGGTTATTATTGTCTTCAAAATGGTTTAGATCACCGTGAAAGTACATGTCAATATTATACCAAAACTACAAAACTATGTGTCCACCATCATAATATTGACTGAGATAAGGTATAGAAATCTATATTGTGCCTTGATGAGTAGCAACCTTCTTATAAATACCTACATGCCGGAGTATGATCCGTCAAAACCCTCGACGTACCTTAAGCATTTTGACGTGAACAACCTCTATGGATAAGCTTTATTGTTCACCAAATTTCTGGCAAAAGCACAACAAAGGTTATCGAACAACCACAGTATTTTCCCGATATGTCTTCGTCCGACCTCTTTAATTAAATTGCTGGTTCTTTTAGATACAGTGGACCAATCCATCTCTTTAATACTTTGTTGTGTATATAAAACTATCCATAAGGACTTTTTATGTAAGCTCGCCTTGTGACTCCTTTTTCTTTTGCTTTTGTGAATTTTGTTCTCTCACCGACTTATCTCTTGATTGAATATTATGATATTAAGCTCAATAAGCAGTGACCAAAGCATTACATTGTCCTCGACCTCCCTCCCTTTCATATCCGTGTTCACGTTAACAAATAAATACTCCACTGCATTTTACAACTTTAACGAAAACATTCAGTTTCCAGGGCTATTAACAGCCTAACGTCTGTTTCAACTACACCCCTTCTTTTTCCTCCTACCACCTTCACAAAATATCAGTATAGCCACATAAATGGTTGGCCCTTAAGCGATTGTGTAAAACAATTAGCTCTCACCCTGAACAATAAGTTTTCCTCACTTCTTTTCTTACAATGTGCGATGTGTCTAAAATGATGTTACAGATCTTGCGTATAATAAAAGAAACCGACCTTCTTCAGTGTCATGTACATTTTCATGAACTTCAGCTAACAGTGATTCTAGTAATGGTGAAATTATGTGGATTAATGCTTTGGAAGAACAGCATAAGGGGACAAACATGTACGGCCAGTAAAGCTTTCAAAAATAACGGCCAAAACAATCAACTTCACCCAGTTTGCTTTTATAAAGTTTCTGAAAATTATAGGTTGGTCAGCTAAAAGTATGATGATTATAAAGACTTTACTGGAATAGTTTGAATACTTCAGTGATGGAAGTTTAATATTTTTCCTCTTATAATATTAAATTTGACAAAGAATATACTGAACAAGCTTGGACGATCCCTGTATTCTCAAAAAAAGATACCATTTATCAAACTTTTTTTATTGACGAATGTTTCACAGACAAATTTCAGCCACGATCTCATTAATTTTAAGGAATAAGTACCTAAATCAAACTTAAAATTATGAATTGTTATCATCTATATGCAAATTAAACTATAAAAATATCGAGTGTACTTGCTCTGAATACAAATTTTATGTATAATAGGTAATCTGAAACTGCTCGTTAAATATTATTACTTCACAACTTTTTATCCACAGCGCCTTCTAGACAACACAAAAAGATATGTGTGTTCACTTTTGCACTATGAAATGATGAAAGAAAGCAGATCCTGGCATTTTTTCTCACTAAAGCCCATTTTCAAAAATACATAGAGTATTGGAATGCACGTGTTTATCGGATATAGCAGAGTTGTACTGAAAATTGACGAAATATTTATTTATTTATTCATTTATTTATTTATTTATTTATCTATTTATTCATTTATTTATTTATTTATTTATTTATTTATTTATTTATTTATTTATTTATTTATTTATTTATTTATTTATTTTACGGTAACTGTTTAAAAATATATTATTTCTAGTGGCAGCGCTGTTTGAATTTTTCTAATGTGTAGTTTTCTTATGTTAGGCTTGTCGGACCCCCACTGTTTTCTCCCAATATGTCTGTGAGTATGGAAATAGTACCCTGATATTTTTAGTCTCCTCCGTTCTGGGTAGATCTCCAGTATATCTTAAGCCATTAATGGCAATTTTGTACCCTCGACCCTATATATCGTTCTACAAATCCTGGCATAGTGCCTTCTTTCTTTTTTTTCTCAATCTGGATCTCCCGTTTAAGTGATTTCCTTTCTTCGTTTTATTCGGCCCAGCTCTCCATTCTTTTGACCGCATCCTTCTCTCTGGTCCATGCTTTCCGTATTCTGATATACTCTTTTGTTATATCTGCCAACTTCGGTGTCCATCAATACTGGCCTTCGCATTTGTTTCAAGTGTTTTCTTTTCTCTTGAATATGATTTTTCCATTATCTTGTCCATCTCCTCGTACCCTATTCATCTTCTTCTTCCCGCTAGCTCGATCTCTGGCTTTTTTTTCAATTTTACAGTATCCCACGCTGTGTGGTATTTCCCAATGTCTATCAACTTCTTCCCGTATTGAATCTTCTTCAAAAATTCATATTTTCAATTTATTTTAGAAGCATGCTGTCAACTACTAACATCTCACAGTTTAACAAACCTCACAGCTAATCTATATGCTCCGCTTTATATACCGCAGCGGCGTATATACAAAGTTCGATTTTCGATACTATTCAGGAAAGCGTTTCAATTATTTCCGATATATGCAGTGTCTGAAACATGCGACTCTTCAACTAACTGAAACTGTATTTGGTGTTGTCGTTTTACTAACAGGTTAAGCATGGGCGTATCGCACGGGAATTGATGGCGAGTAGATTTATGTGTACAAAATTTATGTGTACACTGACTGGAAATTAATAATGATGTAGCGAATTATTTTCAAGGGTTATATTGCTCCTTAGATAATCGTCTAAGCTTCCGCTTTTTACCACGAGTGCCCTTTCGTTACCTATTGTCTAACAAGCCAGATCTATCACCGAATAATCTTAATATTTTTCCAATTAACTGATGTGGTAAGTACAAAAAGTATTCTACACTATTCTTAAATCGTTTGAAGTAAACGCAGAGATGATTTTCATATATATAATACCACGAGAGTGAAAATTTTGTCGGCAAAATTTTTCGATTGTCATGAAAGTTTGTTGCTTGGCAATTGTGCTAATGACATTTTTAACAAAACCACGAGCCGTTAGGGGAGTGGTTTTGGATTAAATGTCATGAGCAAAATTACCTAAAAGCAACAAACTTGAATACTAGAGAAAAGTTCTACCTTACAAAATTTTCAATTGAGTGGTATTCGACATGACTATTTCACAAGAGAAAAACTAAAAAATCATGTTTAAACGTTTCATTTATTGCAAAATTCAATTATACAAAGCCAAAAAAATAATAACATTATGAAAAAAAAATAACTTATTTATGTAAAAAGTACAATTATTATAATTGTACGTTGTAGCATTATTTTGGGGATTGTTTTGCATCATAACCTGTGATGAATTTAAGTAAGAAACTGAGGATTCCTTTTCTTTATTTTTATTTTCTCGAAGGTTCTCTATAAGTTGGAAATGGTGTTCTTCATTTAATTGTAAATATGGTTTCAAAGAATGGACAAAAGAATGTCCTGTAAGCTTAATTACTTCTTGTTCACCAACTCCTTCTTTTGCTAATGCAGATATTGCAGAAGCTCTATGAGAATGATTGGTTATTTTTATTTTTTTTGTGTCTATACCAATTGATTCTGCCGTTATGTTCGTCCACTTTGAAATTGTATTAATTCCCAATGGTAAATTTTTGTACCATATTCCTTTCTCCCAATTTGGATGTACTGTTAAAAATAATCTTGTTAGATGAGGATTAGATTCTCTTCTTTCAATAATTTTTAAAAATAAACGAACGGGACACAAATTGTTGTTAGCATTATTTCTTACCAGCCACTTACTGCCAGATAAAGCTTTTGATCCTCCTTGTGTCGTTTTGGAAAAGATTGGATTATATTCTACCCTGCCAGTAAAATTACCTTTATTATCATATTCTTTTTTGAAGTAATTAATATCACAATTAGCAGCTTCATTTCCACGCCATGCTTATTCGAACGAACATAAATGAAAAAACTCTTTTTGTAACACATCAGGATTATCTTCAGAATAGCTTTCTACCATTTCCATTCCAATTCTTCTTTGGTAAACACGTTAGAACTTCTTTTTCTGGTTTCAGGTTCAGCCTGAAGCTTTTCACGTTTTGTATCCCTGGCCAATCTAGCAAATTTATAGGTAATATCTTTAAATGGATCAATTTTGATGTTAAATTCTAGAAAATATTCCTTGAACCATTTGAGCAGTCGTATTCCAAAGTATTTTCACACTAGCTTCAGTATAATCAGTTCCATCTCTTTTTTTTTCATGTTAAAACCACAATCTTCAAGAGTTTTGCTATAACTTGTTCAGAAGTATCCTTTTCTAACGTATAATTACGTGCGTCCAGAAACATTCTAAACTGTTCCCACGCAGACTTTTTTGTCTTCATTGTATTTCGCGGTATACTTTGCATTGTACTCTCTATTTCATTTATTGAATTGTTTCCAAATCTTGTATTATTCATGTTAATAATACTTATTTAAATTTTTGAAACAGTTTTAATAATTTCTAGACAGTTAAATAAATAAGTACAACTTAGTTTCCTTAGAAACCACTAACAAAGATTTTATATTGAATCTTATCACAGAGTGATAGAATTTTATACACATAGATTTGATATATTAAACGTCAAAAAATTGCCGCGACAAGACAAAAAATTGCCAGTTCAAAACCTTTAAATTTTGTCAGTTATCAATTTACTCTAGTGAAATAGTCATTGCAAGTCTTTAGCGCTGTGTCAGGCGATCGAATTAGCTCCAATTTGGCTGTCGAATAGTTTGATTAAACTGTAAAGTGTGACGTTATTAATCTGGAATTATGTCAAATTGAGAGGTCAAAGTAAAACAAACTACCTGGTTTGATGGATTTAGGAGCGCTTACTGTTTTCTGCACCAGCTAGGAGAAATAAGATTTGCCATCTATCTACTATTTTCAATCTACCTCCGTGCAAATATTTGTGAGCTTTTAACGACAACATACTAGTTTGGTGACTATTCAAATGATACTTGTTTATGATATATGAATAGTTGAAAGCATTACACAATTTATTATATCAAATAACATCCAGTTTCGACAAAATTCCACTGAGTTCCACCAGACCATAATTAACCTTGATATTATTTCGCTCTTTCAATTTCACGTTGTGAAACTTGGCCTAAATATGGAAAAAGTATCGATACACTAGAACAATATCAATGACGCTTCGGTGCTTGAGAAGAATCCTTGGGACAAAATAGCAAGAAAAATGTACGAACTTCAATGTATCGAAGCATTTTGTCTCAAGTAACATTGAGAGGTTAATAATGAAACAGTAACGAAGGCGGTTGTTTACAAAGATACCAAACATATTTTTTTTCACTTATTTTTTATGTTAATAGAGTACACGCATATTTTATATTTTGCCTGAATATTAATTTATAATAGTAAATATGATATCAAAAATTACTAATAATAGGAAATAAACCAGTTTCCATTGGAAATTAATCCCAAATTTCAAAATAAAATTCAAATTTCAATGCACTTTCCGACCCAACCCGAGGATTTCCGAACGCTACCGATGATACGTGTGATGTCATATCTCTTCTGTTTACTTATGTCAATATGGCCGGTATCGCATTAGGTTATGTGTAGTTGTGTGTTTATATTGTATTTTAATCAACTATTAATTGCTTCATCGACGTGAAAATATGTTTGTTTGAGACCATTACGTGTTTGTGTGTGCTTTTTTTATTTCTAAGAGTCAACGTAAAGTGGAAAGTGGACATAAATATTCGATATTTCCGAGGATATTTTATAACTTTTGGAAGAATATATTTCATTTACTAGTTCAGTGTTCAGTGATGATTCTTTAATATTTTGTGAGATATGGCTAGCGAAGCTTTTGTAGAAGCACAAACTGATAACTTGCCCAAAGTAGACTCATTTATGCTGCTTGAATTTATGAAGTCAAACAGCTGCTTCAATGCAGAGGAAATAAGAGGAGTTAAAGCATTATCGTAAGTATGATTTAAACTATGTATTATTTATGTAATACATACCAACCATATTTCGATGTGTGGTCGTTTTTTTTCGGCTTTATCCATTTTTAAAGCTTTTAGATACAAATTAGGTCACAAGAACTCAGAGCGTGATACACGGATGAGAACGTAAACAAATGTCGTCACTCCATGGGGCAGCCATCTTTATGATGTTAAGCGCGTTTTGGTGGACTTTCAAATTTTATTATTTTTAAAGTCATTTTAAAAGTAAAGTTTATATTTTTTTGAAAAAATAGGCATGCAGGATGTTAGGAGACCTGATAAAGCGTCAATTCCCACCAATAGCAAAATTTAGGCTTGTACCCCATTATTACCTCCCATCTTTCAATTCAATAGGAATGTCTATTTTGTCTTTTATAATCGAATATACTAGATGTGATTTTATGTCTTCACTGGTGAAAATCCACACGCCACGAAAAAGACGAAGCGCCAGCAAAGATTTAGCATTAATGTATGGAAAGGTGTAATCGGAAATCAACTATGTGACAAATGATATCTAGCCGTTTAGTTTTACCAAAATAATTCACCTGATTCAATGGACGTCGTTTCCCTAATGACAAGATAAAATTTATGGTTCCTGTATGAACGTTGTCCTGCTCCTGTTCAGATAAGATAAGATTTGATGAAGTGTCCAGTCTGACTCTCTCTAAATAGCCAATCAGCCTCTAGGTGATCTAATCTGCACATGGCTTTGTCTGTCCACCGCATTAGCTTTGCGTGCCCTGTTACATTTTTCTCGTTTGAACTGTTTCCTGGTGAAATTACACACCATTCTAGAGATTTTTGTACCAACCACTTTCTGGTGGCCATAGTTATTGTAGACTTTGCGACAACATAGAAGGGATCCGGACCAATAAGTCTTGTCAGGCATATTCATCCGTCAGTTTGTTTCCTCTATGACCATCAATCCATGGTACTTAGAATACCTGGCAATGTTATCAAAGTGCCAATATTCTTGTACTATAAAGGGTTGAATCAAAAATAAAAATTAATTTATTCTACACATATTATAAAGGAACATTTCAGCTTTTTATCATTCTCATTCCAACCATTTTCCCCACTACAGAATATAAGCTAATTTGCGAAAGATTCCTTTCAGCTTCTTCCACTCAGATTCCACCTGAACGTCGACTAAAACAACAGTATGCATCTAAACGTTCTGCTTACATTTCCTCAGAATCTAATACCCTCCTTATCTGAAAATAAAACTCCGCATTCTGGTTTCTTCTTCCCATTTTTTTTCTCCGGTGACACATTTTGAATAATATATGACCCTTGATATGTGATGTTATTGCTTGACGAGATAAGATCGCGTCATACGTAAATTCTCCTATATAAAGGAGCCATAAATTTTGGTTGAGAGAATAAAATGCAGCCAAATATTCTTTCACTAACACAAAGGAAGGGATTAGGGTGCGTATTTTGCCCAATGTGTGATTGTTAAAGAAGCAATTTTATACTATTTTGACGTGGTAGTGAAATGTATTGAGACTGTACACATTAGATCCTTTTAGTTTGCATCCCTAAACTCTCAGACAGTCAGGCAGCACTGAAATCATCCCAGATCTGATCTAGACTGGTCTGCGTACAAAAACTCTTAACCCTGGCAAATCATAAAAGAGTAACTCTCATATGGGTCCCGAGGCACAGGTGGATTGTGCTCAGGACAGCAAGAGCCAAATAAGAAAACTGACAGGACTACTCACCAGTAACTGTACCCTTAGGAAACACATGACATATATAGTGAGGAACCTATCTGTCGTTTGTGCATGGGAGAGGAGAATCAATCTTTAATTACTTTCACACGAGGTTCGCAGACCAGTATCGTTAGGAGCATTGAAAATTGTCAATCATTTGAGCAGCTTACAAGGCTCTAGTATTGCCAAACAAGTGTATTTTTAACCCAGAAAATTGGAAACTTCAGCTTTATCCCGGTCAAAACTCTGGGACTAGGCTATTAAAATCTCCATTGTCATTTTTGTCGACAGTCAATTTGTGAAAAGACGCTGTATATACCGCGCAGACCGTTTGGCTGTTCCACTCTGTATATCGTATTTAGTGAAATTGCGTTTTTCTTGTAAAGAGACGATACTACATTGAAGCTTTTAAAAAAATGGATGAAATTAGCACTAACAAACCACAAACTGGATGGAAATTAACTATAACTGGTCAAGCGGCACAAACAAAAAATAATACTGTAAATTTCAGTTATACCGCTAAAGGAAGTAGTGCTTGACCTGTTTTCTAAATGGAGTCGTTTTTTAAATTTATTTTCCCAATAATGGTCAATGAAATTTCTTTTATTATATTTGGGACAGTATTTTTAAGAATCGAGCTCTATTATGATAACCTATTTTCCAACTGAAACCTTGTATGATTTGAGCCGGAAAGTCTTAAAAATGGCTATTTAGATATTCTACTTCCATTGAAATACATGTTTAAGTTTATTTTTATTTTAAGGGCGGATAGTTGGGAACTAACTAATCAAAAGAACACCAACTCAAATGAAGGCTGACACAAGGTTCGGCCAGGCTGTTGAAACTAGGTAAGAGAACTCTAAGAGTTCATCCATAGCTCAAATGTGGTTAGAATCCAAATAAAGGGTTCAATGAAATTCAAAGTCAAACCACAATATATCTAATGTTCGTTGGGACTCAAAACTTGCTACTAGTTTCTGTAACAATTACCATCATCAGGCTATAACAAATAGAAAATGGTACCTCATTGTAAAGATCTAAAGAGACAAAAAAATTGATTTAACAAAGTTGTGATCAAATATTATTTTACAATCAAGTTAAAATTATAAGAGAAAATTAATCTAAAATAATGAATCAATACTATAATGACAAAAGTTATGAGAAATTTAAATATTTTAAATGTTTCTAAATATAACAAATTATAAAAGTTACCTGTATGAAATTTCACAACTGGAAGAACTTAGTAATTGATCAAGCTTCCAAATATCGGCGAAATAATAATTGTGGCAAGTAAAATAATAATTGTGGCAAGTATTGTGGCAAGTATCTTATAATAAAAATGGCTCCTTTTAGACATGTGAAGAAGGATTGTAAGTTTCGCCTCTTGTTAATCTGATGTATTATTTGGTTATAGCGGCCGGCACATAGGCTAAGGCTTCATGAGGTTGGATTAAGGTTTGGTGACTAGGTCATTTCATCAGCAATTTTATGTTTCTGGAGGTTGGAGCTGCTCTGTCAGGGATAGTGTACCAAGTGGTCCAATTAGCCGATCTCTCGGCTATATATCAGAAACTATTCATGTTATAACTTTAGGAAAAAAGATTCCTTGGGAAAAGTGGACAAAAGAAATTGTTGGAAATTACTTTCAAGTTTTTAGGTTAACCGCTAGGGGGCGTAACCTGCAAAGAAAAATTTAAATGTTGCAATTTAAGCAACAGATATGTCAAAGTGTGCTTGATTACATATTTGTGTGGAAAACGATGAAAAACAATTTGAACATTTAATTGGACATCAAGTTTCAATGACCAAGATATCTGTATTATCTTTCTTTCCCATGTTTAATTTCAAGTTATAATACAGGGTGTCAAAACTATACTCACTTATGTTTATGCGTTTTTATTTATATCTCGAGTTCGACAATAGCTATAGACATGCGGTTTGCGCCGTTTTGTTGAGAATTTAATCCAGTTCCATTATAATTCACAATAATTGGGTGTTTCCATTGAACATTTTTCAAGAAAACAAATTTTTTTTCATTCAAAAGTACACTCTACCTATGACAATTAAAACTAAATTCCATTCTTTAACAGTAGATGTAATTAATTCATCTACACTCTTTCTACTGACACTAATCTCGTTAAAATCAGTTGAATCAAACCAAAGTTATAGGTGTTTATCTACAAACACTTTCCCACTTTTCCCCACCCTTCATTTGGAAAAATAGGATAAAAAATACTTGAATAAATTGGTGCGAAATTTAGGCCTTTTTTCAGTTTACTTATTTACCACTGGGTAAAATTGGGCATATTTCACAAAGAACTGGTTTTTAAATTTTTCTTTACAGGTTACGCCCCCTAGCGGTTAACCTAGAAACTTGAAAGTAATTTCCAGCAATTTTTTTTGTCCACTTTTCCCAAGGAATTTTTCCTCCTAAAGTTATAACATGAATAGTTTCTGATATATAGCCGAGAGATCGGCTTATTGGACCACCCGATACATAATCCTTCACCAACCTCTCCAAAATTGTACACATTCATTGGAATCGCTTAAGCAATTTCAGAGATTAGCGTGGTCGAACACAGAGACAAGGGGGAGTTGAATATATTAATGATAGAATCAAATTCATGTACATAATCTAATTTTATTCACAAATCAAATATATGGATGACTCGGAGAATTCAACTATTTTTCACGGTTTGTATATAAATTTATGCCTTCGTTCTTGTTTCCAAAGACCTACCCTTGAGGTTTTTACTTTATTATACAGGCTCAAAAAACAAAACAGAAAGCTGAGGAAATTGCTACGTAAAAAGTTTTTATTGTTTTTTTTATTCTACTTGAAAACAGAAAATATTGCAAATGTGATATTCAGCGAGATCTCTTTTTTTTATAGGGATATAATACTCTACTTTTCTTGAAATTCACTTTTTATTTGTTCCACCATAAAATGGGGTACACACACACGAGTAATTCACTGCAAATTTTTATTTTGTACTAAAATGAGTAATACTAATGGATGAACCTGAATTTTTGGACTTTTTTCCCAACTTTATCGATATTATCAAAACTTTATCATTATCCTCAGATATACCTTCCGAACGAGCACTACAGAATATCCCGAGGTTGCCTCTGAAAGTAGATAATTAATATTGTAGGAGCATTGGCCTGAAAACGAACAAATTGCAAAAACGTATGTTTTCATTGCACAATAAGACCTGTAGATTGATTTTAACGAAATTAAGGCTCAACCACGTGTTTTTCAATAGAGATATGGGATTTTTTACATTTGAAGTGACCGTTTACGAAACTAGTTAACGTAGTATGTATAATGGGATGACATCTATTGATTTTTAACAAAATTAAAGGGAAACAACGTGTTTCTCAATTGGGATTTAGATTCCTTACATTAGAATTGACATGGCATCAATTGCTCAAGCAGTTTTTCTATAGCTCACTTGGAGAAGGGTTTGAGGGAGATGGGAAAAAAGAGGGTAGATAGACTAAGAGTCTCAAGGAACAGGAAGGTGGTTGTAGAGGCAAAGAAAGGGGTTGAGGTGAATTCTGAGGGAGGTGGGAAGGGTTATAGGAGCTAGGGCGGTGGAAGCGGGAAAGAGAACAAAAACCATGAAGATGGTAGGGATATACCCGTGGATTGAAGATGAAGTGATAAGGAAGAAAATATGGAGGAATTGATTGGGGAAGGGACAAGGGTGATGAATGTGGTGAGGGATATATAAAATGGGATGAAAGGAGAATCTCCTTTGGCGATGTATCTTACAGTATTAAATTGTTTTCTGCCAAATTTTCGATGATCTCATTAAAATACTAAAACCATCTAATAAAATAAAAGTGTTCACGTCTTCTCCAACTTCAGTGTCGATCAGTCTACGCTTCCTTCAACGTTATTCTTCATTATAAAAACTTATCGTACACATGCCCAAATTTTCTAGCTATCTTTATCAACTTATGTGTCTCTACACAATTATTTTCCAGTATTTATAAAATTTAAAATAATAACGTTTGCTATCCCAATAGTATGACATACCCTGTAGCTTTTAATAAGTATTTCGAAACGTAATCAATGTCTTTAATAGTACCTGCTGTTAGATTTAAAATCAACTTCCGTATGGCAATTATAAATTTGTAAATGTAATTAAGTTGACAAGTTCCGGATATCTTGACAAAGTTATTTGATTTATAACCTCTTAGAATAGTTTAAGCAGATTGTGTGTTTGAATTTATTGTTCGGGTTCATTAACGCTTGCCTTGTTGTTCCGAAGGGCTCCTTAATTTCATTATCAACGTATCTATCCTTTGCTTTATCGAAAAGGCAACTCGAAAAAAACTCTATTTTCAAAGTTTGAGGGTTTTTTACCGATCTTTAATTCTTGTTTTGTGTTCATTTATTCGGATTTTCAATGGTATAAATGATTTTTTGGAGCAAAATGAAATATTCCTTTTCACTGAGATACAGGGTGTTTTATAAAAGTATTATAAGAAAATTATTTTATCCCGTAGCTTAGAAACCTTCTAATATTTTTTCTTTATACTGTTTTTGAGTTATGAAATGTTGGAAATCTGAGCTTTAGTAATTTCTGAGAATATGAAAGAGATAATTTATTAAAGTAAGCTATGAAAATGAAAACTGAGATGTTTGACATTGACATTTCTCATGTGAAGTAATTGAAATGGTTCTCAGGAAGAAAGAAAAAGTCCTAATACATATATACCTATACAAAACTGAAAACAAAGATTTATTTAAAAGATTTTATAAATAATAACTTATAAAAGATATTCGAGATGTCCACCATTATTGTTAATGCATAATTGATAACACCTTCTTATATTATTTATAATAACATATTTCAATATTTTCATTGTTTGTTAATTTCAAGTTGAATCTTTTCTTTAATCAATTGTATATTATTGTTATTATTATTGAAATCTTCCAGCTCTCTGTAAACCATTTTATACGTGTAACTAATGTTAATGTAATGACCTTGAATTGTATTACAAATTTTATGCAGGTTAATTTTAATCCCCTATTTTAATTTGAATTACATTTAAAAAGCATTAATTCACAATATTCGAATTTATGAAAAAAATTTATGCACGCCATTGGGCGGCTTTTTCCTTCAAAGGGATAAAAATATGGGTCATTGCACTACTTTATCTAGAAAATGTTAATTATCAAACATATTAGTTGTCATTTTCATAGCTTACTTTGATAAATTATCTCTTTCATATTTACGGTGATTACTAAAACTCAGATTTTCAACATTTCATAACTCAAAAACGGTACAAGGTAAGGGTATTTTTAAAATCAGAAAAAAAAGTCCATTCCAAAATTATAAAAATATATCTATCATTTTTGGTATCCCCTTTAATATGCAAGCTACTGAACTTTTGATGGAATATTCAAAAAATTCAGTTGTAACCAAACATATTTTATATAAAGCTTTTTTTTCTAAAAGTGATAATATCCATGATAGGGGGTGGGTAACTTATAATGAATAACCCTGTACTTATTTATTTTTATTACACGCTTTTATACTGAAGTGTTTCAGTTAAATTGGTGTCATAATGGCCAGAGCAAAAGGAAAATACTGTCTTTTTGGATACATAAAAAGAGCTCGCTTCGATTCAATTTAAAACACAAAAGAGAGAAGATGATTTTAAAATTAATTAACTACACTGACTTGTGAGACAATTTTAACGTTTTTCAACACATCGGTTGATAGCTTATTTATATTTATCCATTCACTAAAAAACTCCTTTTTTTTTGTAAACAGCCCAGTTGTCTCCGAAGACCGGCAGGTAGATTTTTATTAGGCTCAAGTTGTCTGTAGTAATAACACAAGTGTGAGAATAAATTGAAAATAATTTGACAAATTTTAGAAAACTGCCAGGCAATGGCTATTGCGAAATGGCAACAAGTTTGATTTTGTATTTTTATTCCAACAAATCCATGTCACTCGACTAAATATAAACAAAATTAATTTTACGAATCACTTGAAAATGTAATATGTCAGCCCAAGTAACAATGTATGCTGATTATTGATTGAAAAAGCGCTTAAGCGGTTTATTGTTCAGTCTAAAGCTGAATATCGATATCAAACTTATGTTGAATAAACCCTTAATAAGCTCTTATCCACCCAAAAGAGAATTTAATCAACTATTACAGGACATTATGGCTGCCAGTCATGACTGAAGAATAGCTTATTCAGCTCTTATTCTGTCGTAGCTCTGCCTTTATGCAGATTGTGTAGTGTAGTGTAGCTAATTTTAATTGCTGACAAAGCTTCTATGCAGCTCTTGTTCAGTTCACCTTCAAAGCAAAAACAAATAATTAATATGCATTATACATTTTTTTAATTTCGGAATTTTATATTATTTATTCATCTCAACTACCTCAGTTACATGCTATTATAATTGAGTTTACAAATACCTTACCTTTTTTTCTTCCTTCCCTCGGTGGGGATTGAACCTGGGACCCGTGGATTATCATTTAACAATCGATTCATCCTTAGCCTCTGCGCCAAACGAACACATGCTAAATGTTTGCGAATAATGGTATTTGAAAATCCACATGATACCTACATGATACAGAAATATCTAATAGATGTGATGAAGAGCCCCCATTAAAAAAAGTCCAAGTTATGCCAAGTTCCACTGCTACATAAACATATTTATATCATGTATTATAAGTACCGAACGTTCAATTAAACTTGATTGAACCTGATGATGAACAGCCACCAGCAGGACCAAGCGGCATTATTAGAGCAACTGATGTCTCAATAAATTCACCATAACCTGATCAACTGCCACAAGAAGCACCAAGCAGCATTATAAATGCAAATGATGTAATGAATGCAAGCTTTATAAATTTGCCAGTAAAGTGACATAAGCAAAAACATTACCTTAAAATCGCTGAATGATATACACGACTGCATCCATAAATTCTCATCTCGGCGAATATCAAATGGCTGAAAAAGTATATATTAAGTATCTTTTTTGCTCACACTGAACTGAACTGAACTAGAACTTCTTCAGTCTGTGTTAATAAAAGCTGAACATTGGCTCTTAACTTTACTGAAGAAGGGTTTATTTAGTGCATAGTAAGCTGACTATATGGATAGCTGAGCTACAGTTCAGATTTCTGTAAAAGCGCTCAACCAGCTCATGTTCAGCCATTTTTAAATAGCTGAACAATGAAATAATATCTGATGAGCAGAATAACGCTTTTTCAGCCTGTATTCAGCTTATAATAAATAGCTGAACAACACCGGATTAAGTAAGCTGAAGAAATGCTTATTCAACCCAAGTTCAGCTACATAAGCGTATTGCTGAACAATATGTACTAAGTTGGCTGAAGAGGCACTTATTCAGCTTTATGGATGCTGCTGTATAATGACATCTATATTGTCTGATTCGGCGCTTATTCAGCTCATTATTCAAGCTAGTTGCTTAATCAGTCTTTAACACCCTCAATCAACTACTAATCAGTCTAAACAGGCCCAATAAATCAGCGTTCATTGTTACTTGGGAGATGCGTCAGACCAAGAAAATACGTTGTCATGTGGTTCATTCCTTCATCCATATGCTCAAATTGGCCTCAACAGCACAGGCACTTGAACTGAATCTTTGAATCTTTGTACCATCACCCATGTTATCTATCTACTTTCATTCCAGAAGCTCCGTGTCTTCTATTTTTTTTTATTATACCACATTTCTTAGCAATCAAAACAAACAGTTCTATAGGCTAATTTGTTGGCTCGGGAACAGTGTGTTCCTATTGGCGTGGTGAGGTCTTCTCCAGTAAGGCTACCCCTTTAATCATTTTTCAGATCGGCTGGCTAGTTTCTTTTGAGTCTTCTGTCAATTTGCGGTTCTATTAGGGGATGGAGTAGAGGGTTGCTGTGCGATTCTAGTCTTTTGTGGTGCTTATCACTTTGTTCTGTAATTACATTGTAACGTTAATTTTATTCACTCTCCTTATATTTAAATATTTATTAAATTATCTTATGGGTGGCGAGTAGCCAGTCCTTTCTCATGCCCAGCGCTGAGAAATGTATCGAGTTTAACTTTATCTATAGTCGATGAAAGACAAAATTTTAAGTTTATTTGCGGGTCAAATCGATACCGTCTATAGTAAAAATAGTCACTTCGGTTTACTATAAATTATTTGGTTTTCAATTTTAACACAAATGAATGAAGAATCCACTTACGGAATTTAAATTACATTTCCATTCCAAACAAAGGTGTATGATACAGATATGCGACGTATGTGCATTATCATTCACATGATTTCATGTTTTATATTTAAACAGAATCAAGCAGAGATTTTGTCTTTCTGTGACAAAATGTTAAATTAACAACTTGAAATTTATTTGGTGAGAGTTTCACCTAAACTTTTTTTTCTAAGTGCATTCATGTGAATGGTAAGTAGTTTCGCTTAAATTCATATGTTACATATTTAACTTTGCTTTTCTCAATATATAGTAGCTTTTCTTATTATTTTCTCTAGCGTTCCAGTACCAGATATATCAATAACGTTTTTTTTATATTTTTTTTGAGTTTTTTTTTTATCTTGTTGAAGACACTTGATATACCTTTTAATATATTTACCGGCATTAACAATACATTTTTATTGCTTTCCTTTCCATTATTTTTTTTTATAGTAAAATACAGGATGTTGCTTTTTTTTGTTTTATGAACCACGTTTTTAAATATTCATTTTTCAATCTGTACATCATATAACAACCAGCACCATTTTCATTTCAATCTCCAGATATCCTGCATTTTACTATGTTCATTTAACATATATCTGATTCAAGTGTTCTTTCTAGCACTTTCTTCGTACCTAAAGTTATATATATCTTTATATATATAACCACTACTTCTTCTACTATTACTACTACTACAACTACTACTACCACAACAACTACTACTACTAATATGTTCTGGCAATAAACCTCCTTAAGACACCGGACCTCCGAAAGACCCGGACCAAAAGACGCCAGACTTGAAGTCAGAAGAAGACAGGAAAGTACCGTCACTATTAACAATTAACAATTGTTGAAACCAGAGTACTCGAACTGTGATATTTATATTTTTTTTTTTAAAGTCATTATACAACTTGTAAATTTAACAACGTAGTTCATATTCCTTCCCTTCCAACATTTCTAGGTTTGTTGATGGAGAGTGTTGAAAACAAGTCAACTAATATTATTCAGGGTGGCGCCCACTTACCTTAACTTTACTTAAATTCCTTAACGTGATTTATTGATTGTTTTGTTAACTTATTAAATTCATTTATTTCAATATAACTTCAATAATTTAAACAAGTAGTATTACCCGCGAACCGGTAAGACTACTCCCTGAATTTTTATTAGTTTGGTATCCGAATTCACACCTGAGGTGCTCTCCACATTGAGTCGCCGTTGCAATTTATCTTGCCTTATTATTTTAAATAAATATTAGGTAACAACATCCTGTATAAATGGTATTCTTAGGTCTTCGTGGAGTGTTAGATTTGACACGTACCAGGGTGCGTCAGTTATCATACGTAATACTTTAGACTGGCTTCTTTGGATTATGGTTATGTTCGACTTGCTCGCACATCCCCAGAGTTGTATACCGTACGTCCAGATTGGTTTGATGACAGCTTTGTACACGAGTATTTTGTTCTCTAGGCTCAATTTCGATTTTCTGTCTATTAACCAGTGTAGGTCTTATATTCTTAGGTCAATTTGTTTCCGCTTCTTGAGTATGTGTTCTTTCCAGTTGAGTTTTGAGTCTAGGTGCACTCCTAGATATTTGGTGCTAGGGGATTGTGTAAGTTGGATGTTATTAAGTGTCACTGGAGGGCACTGTTCTTTCCTCAACGTGAAGGTCACTTGGACTGACTTTGTTTCATTCGTTTTGATCCGCCACTTATGTAACCAAGTTTGAATGTTGTTTAGTTGTGCCTGAAGAATCGAAGACGCTGTAGCTGGGTTTTCGTTGGCTGCAAGAACGGCGGTATCATCTGCAAAAGTTCCAGTGAATGTTT
>CAJUYI010002088.1:0-30899 GCA_910591695.1 Galerucella pusilla
GTGTTTGTGGATAAATACCTATAACTTTGGTTTGAATCAACCGATTTTAACGAAATTAGTGTCAATAGAAAGAGTTTGGATGAATTAATTACATCTACTATAAAACAATGGCATTTACTTTTAGTTGTCATAGGTAGAGGGTACTTTCGAATGAAAAAATTAAAATTTGTTTTCCTCGAGAATGTTTAAGGGAAACACCTAATTATTGTGAATTAAAATGAAACTGGATTAAAATCTCAACAAAATGGCGCAAACCGCATGTTGATAGCTTTTGTCGAACTCGAGATATAAATAAAAACGCATAAACATAAGTAAGTATAATATTGACCCACTCTGTATTATAACTTAAGATTAAATATGTGAAAGAAAGATCATACATAAATTTCGATCATTAAGACTTAATGTCCAATTAAATGCAGCTTCAAGCTCAGGTTACTGCAATTGATAAATCTGCTAGAAGAACAACCGCATATCATGTCAAAAATTTTGTGGGCAGACGAGGCTACGCTTAATAGTGCGGGTGGTGTTAATTTGCATAATAAGCATTATTGGTCTGAAGAAAATCCGCACTGGGTAGAGGAAGTGCAGCTTCAAGGTAGATGGAGTCCTAATGTTTGGTGTGGTATAGTTGACGGAAAGATCGCAGGTTCATATTTCTTGGAACTTGAGGTATGATATTACAGCATGACGTGTGTCCTGCGCACTTTTCCAGACGAGTTAGAGATTATTTGAATGTAAGCTATCCAAATGGATGGATTGGAAGGGTAAGTATATTTTCAGGGCCAGCTAGATCTCCAGACTTAACATGTCTGGACTTTTATCTGTGGGGAAGATTGAAGGACACCAACCACCTGTATTATACAGGGTGTCAATACTATACTCACTTATTTTTTTGCGTTTTTATTTATATCTTGAGTTCGACAAAAGCTATCAACATGCGGTTTGCGCCGTTTTGTTGAGAATTTAATCCAGTTCCATTATAATTTACAATAATTAGGGGTTTCCATTAAACATTTTTTAATAAAACAAATTTTAATTTTTTTCATTCGAAAGTACCCTCTACCTATGACAATTAAAACTAAATTCCATTGTTTTATAGTAGATGTAATTAATTCATCTACACTCTTTCTATTGACACTAATTTCATTAAAATTGGTTGATTCAAACCAAAGTTATAGGTATTTATCCACAAACACTCTCTTACTTTCCCCCACCCTTTATTTGGAAAAATAGAATTAAAAGTAATTAAACAAATTTGTGCGAAATTTAGGCCTTTTTTCAGTTTACCTATTTAACACTGGGTATAATTGGGCATATTTCACAAAAAACTGGTTTTAAAATTTTTCTTCACAGGTTACGCCCCCTAGCGGTTAACCTAGAAACTTTAAAGTAATTTCCAACATTTTCTCTTGTCCACTTTTCCTAAGGAATTTTTTTTTCCTAAAGTTATAACATGAATAGTTTCTGATATATAGCCAAGAGATCGGCTTATTGGACCACCCGGTACATAAAATTCAATATCTTCTAATGTAATTTGAATAAAAGTTCAAATTTCTTAGGAACTATTCACCACATACCGATTTATTTGAAAACTGCAGGAGATAGGTATAGGGAATAGTAATAATAATAATAATAATAATAATAATAATAATAATAATAATAATAATAATAATAATAATAATAATAATAATAATAATAATAATAATAATAATGGCTTGTTCGAAAAATGATGAATCAACTTCTTCCTCGGTTAGCGGTAGGCGCAGCGTGACACCGAGTAGGGCTACTGTGGCCCACACCCATAAGGAAAACAACATCAATCCTCATCCACCGGCTTCTGCTGTTTCTGGAGTGACGCAAGTCGGCACATCCACGACCACAAAAGCCGGAAAGCCCAGGAAGCGCATGAAGTGGACTATTGAGCTGAACTCTTTCATTATGCGCTCCTATTTCAAAATCACCAAGATGGAAACTGATATGACAACGTACAGATACGCCCTCCACCGTGCATTCATTGAACATTTCCCAGAATTCCAGCATCTCACGGAACAACGTATTGCTGACCAGCGTCGAAGTATTGTGAAAAACAATCTACTACCCGATCCGACGTTGCAACAAATTCGAGGAGAAGTCCTTCTTGACCTACAAAATGAGGAAAATGACATAATTACCGATCATGATACACATGAACCGGAGAATGCACAAGAAGACAACACTGGCGTTGAGAAAACAAACATTGATTGCGACAAAACACCTGATAATGACTATAATACAGAGCTTTGTAAAGCACTAGTGGAATTTAATGGCACCAACCCAATACACCGGCCCAAACTACCCAAGCTGCGAACCAATAAGAGTACCAACAGCATAACAGCAGCAGTGAACTTACTATTGCAGAACCATGCCAAAGACTGCAAAGCACTGGAACAACTTCACACTCTCATCTATTGTGGAGCGGTGACAGTGCTTCGAATTCATAATCAACCAATCCAATTCCCTGGAAACAATCAGAGTAAGGACTACAAACAGCTCAAGCCCTGGTGGCAACGCCGGCTCGAAAGTTCCATTGATGACATCAGGAGGGAATTGGGGCAGTTGACAGAGTTTAAGAACAGCTTGAAACCGTCGAGGCGATTAACAAACAGAGTGAGAAAGATCTATCGAAAAATCAAAACTTATACAGGTCACCCACAACATGAACAACATGTATTTGAATATATGGATTCACTCAGACAAAAGTTGAAGGCAAAATCCAAACGTTTATCTCGATATGTCAAGTGCACGAAAAGGAAACAACAAAATTACTTATTCAATAACAATCAGAAGTTATTTTACAGGCAACTGAGCGGTACAGTAAACAATCAGAACCAAAGTCCTCCAAATAAAGATGAGCTGACGGAATACTGGTCTTCATTATGGTCGAAGCCTGTCGAACATAAACCCAACGCTCACTGGATAAGAACTGAGGAGGAAAAAATCAATATTGAGCCGATGCCTTTCGTTAACTTGACAACAACCGAGGTAACCGAAGCTATAAAGAGTACCAGTAATTGGAAGACACCAGGAGTTGACCATGTCCAAAACTTTTGGTATAAGAAGTTTGACAGTCTACATGGAGCAATGGCAACATCATTCTCACATATTTTGCAACATCCAGAAGATACACCACCATTTCTGACACTGGGCTCGACCCACTTGCTTCCCAAAACACATCAAACTCACGATCCTTCGCAGTATAGGCCCATAACCTGCCTACCAACTATATATAAAATTTTAACGGCTTGCATCACTAACCGTATTTACAGACATGTGGACCAAAACAACATCCTGTCAGAAGAACAGAAAGGTTGCAGACGAGATCACCAAGGCTGCAAAGAACAACTTATCATTGATTCAGTTATACTGAAACAGGCGCAAAAGGAAAAGCGCAACATCCACACGGCGTTCGTAGATTACAGGAAAGCATTTGATAGCGTTCCACATTCCTGGCTTGTTAAAGTTCTGCAAATTTACAAAGTACACCCCACTGTTGTTACTTTTCTTGAATCAGCGATGAAGCACTGGCGAACGAACCTTCATTTACAAATAAATGGCCAATACCTCCAAACTGATGAAATTTCCATCCGTAGGGGGATCTTCCAGGGTGACTCCCTTAGTCCACTTTGGTTCTGTTTGGCAATGAACCCACTCTCCAATCTACTCAATGATACGGACTACGGCTATAAACTTAAAGCCAACAGGAACACTAGCTGCACTGTTTCCCACCTTTTATATATGGATGATATCAAAATATACGCATCCAACCAGCGTCAAATTCAACATTTACTCAATATCACTGAAAAATTCTCCAGTGATATACAAATGGGATTTGGATTAGACAAGTGCAAAACCTTAAATATCGAGAAGGGTAAAATCGTTAACGGAGATGTGTTACTACCCAATGGGAATATTATAACTGCCATGCAAAATGACGAGACCTACAAATATCTAGGATTTCAGCAAGCTAAGCTATTAGACCAAAAGCAAGCAAAAATCAAAATTAGGAGCCAGTTCACTCAAAGGGTAACTACTTTATTGAAATCCCAGCTGAACGCAGGAAATCTAGCAAAAGCAATTAACACCCACGCCATACCGATCCTGACATACTCATTTGGAATTCTGAAGTGGACAAAGACAGAGCTGGAGGATATTCAAAGAACAACCCGTACCATGATGACCAAACACAAATGTCACCATCCGACATCATCAGTTATCAGGACAACACTACCAAGAAGAGAGGGAGGGAGAGGTCTAGTGGACATAGTTAATTTACATAACAAACAAATATCTAGACTCCAAGAATTCTTCATTGCCAAGGCTGAAACATCTGAATTGCATGAGATGGTCGCAAAAGCAGATAAAAACTATTCCCCCTTGAATCTTGTAAGCCCTGATATGAGACTTGAAATCGTTACCGATTCTGACAAACAGGTGGAGTGGGCTCAGAAAGCGCTACATGGTCGACATCATCACGACCTCAATCAACCTCATATCGACAAGGAAGCATCAAATAAGTGGCTATCTGATGGAACATTATTTCCAGAAACTGAAGGATTTATGACGGCAATTCAAGACCAAGTAATTAATACCAACAATTACAAGAAATTTGTCATGAAAGATCCAAACATCGCTACGGACAAGTGCAGAAGGTGCCAACAAACAACAGAGACGATACAACACATTACGTCGGGATGTTCAGCCTTAGCTAACATTGATTACCTACGCAGGCACAATCAACTTTGCAACATCATCCATCAGAAGTTGGCCAACAAATTTGGATTAGTGATTACCTACACCCCATATTACAAGTACCATCCGAATTCGGTGCTAGAGAATGCTGATTTTAGACTATACTACGATAGGTCAATTATCACCGATAGACGGGTGACGAATAACCGGCCTGATATTGTAGTTGTGGATAAAAAAGCTAACTCGGTTTATCTGGTGGATGTTGCTGTACCCAATAATAACAATATTCTGGACAAATACAACGAGAAAATTGCAAAATACACCGATCTTGCAATTGAGGTAAGACAGATGTGGCATGCAGAGAAAATAGAGGTGGTACCGATCATCGTTTCATCTACGGGACTGATTCCCAAAACTCTACAAGACAGCCTTACCAAACTAGGTCTTCACAAAAATACATACATCGATCTGCAGAAGGCTGCCATTCTTAATACCTGTCACACTGTCCGTAAATTTCTAAATATGTGACTTCCGAGCCTAATCCCATTTGCGTTTACACACGCTCGGGATAGGTGAACATTACCAGCAAGTGCTGAGCAAGTGCATACTTGGAATGATAATAATAATAATAATAACTCTATTCACAACAAATATGTATATAATGTATATAATGGCTACAATTATAAAGAGCGAATAAAGTAGAAATGAACGATAAGTACATGAGTACTTGTCTCGTGATAACAATATGCTCATAAAAATATAAATATATAAATAAAATTAAATACAAGTACAAAACATAGATACACATAAATAAATGTAAATACAAATGCATAGAATATAAATACATATGAATAATTATAAATAAAAAAGCACAAAATATAATATAAATACACGTAAATATATGTAAAACACGGGAGTACAAAATATACACAACAAATGCAAATACAAAATATAGATTCTCAAAAATAAATTTATATACAAATGCACAAAATACAAATACAGATGAACAAATATAATACAATAGCACAAAATATAAATACCTCTAAATAAATGCAAATATAAAAGCGCAAAATATAAATACACATAAACAGATGCACATACGAAAGTACAAGATATAAATATATATAAATAAACGCAAATACAGAAGTAAAACATAAATATATGAATCTTAACCAGAACTCAAACATGCACACACATAGACAGTAAATTAAATGCTAATAATTGAATACTTATCCACAAGCATGGTTATACACTCACAGATACCAATACGCCTTCACTACCATATTACGCAATTACACATTCATATGTAGGCATACATAATCAGGATTCAAATCTGGAATGCTGATGATGGCTCGTTTTGATTTACTTGAGTGGTCAAGAAAAGAGGATAATCTTGATTAGGTTCAGACATCGTAATTCCGCCACTGTACGAACATTCATTGTATTCTCTTAATTTACTATGTTATTTATGAAGTTTCTTGGTTTATCCAATATAAATGATTTTAGCTTTCGTTTATAGATTGGCTTGCTATATATATCCTTCAATGTTGTCGGTATAGTGTTGTACATCTTTATAGACATATACGAATACGCCCGTTGAGATTTGGACTTTTTAACTATAACTGGATAACTGAGTAAGTTACGATTTCGAGTGGTATATTGATGATTACGAGGTTCCTCTTTATCATTGCTAAAGTGATATTTGATATTGGTACAGTAATAATAGAGCTGCCTTAGGTCGAGAATTTGTGTTTCCTCGTACAGCCTATCAGATGAATATCTGTAATGTTTCCCCATTACAAGTCGTAAAAATCTTCTTTGTAAGACCTGCAATGGAAGTATATGCACTTGCAGAACCGAACCCCAAACAGTAATGGCGTACCTGATATGAGTATCCACAAGCGCGTAGTATAACTTTTTCAATTGCGGTAGTGGTAAGCATTTCTTAAGGAGTTTAAATTTATATAATATGAATTGTAGTTTTCTTATAACATATTTTATATGACAGTCCCATTTGAGGTTAGTGTCTAAGTATACTCCCAAGTATTTAATATTTGTTGTGCCCTCTATTTCATTATTTGCAAAAGTTATTTTTTGATAGGGAGCGCTGCCAGAAGCGTTGCAACTGAAAGGTAAGAATGTAGTTTTTTCTAAATTCATTGTTAAAAGCTTATAATCGAACCAGTCCTTTACAATAATTAAGTCGGTTTCAACTTTCGTTTTTAGTTGTTTCCAGGTTTCTGCCTCATAAAATATTACGGTGTCATCTGCATAACCTATAATATCTCCTATCGTGTTTAGGCTAAATAATTCATTTATATAAAGATTAAATAAAACTGGTCCCAAGACTGTACCCTGTGGGACTCCACATTCCATTGTTTTCTTGGTACTTAATTCGTTCTCGACTTTGACTAGTTGTTTTCGATTAGTAAGATAACTATGGAAAAGTTTTAGACAATTACCTCTTATCCCGTTTGCTTCTAAAGTTTTGAGCAGGAGAGAATGGTCAACCGTGTCAAAGGCTTTACTAAGGTCGATAAAAACACAAAGACAAGGGGTACCTGTTTCGAGTGAATTGTGTACTTTCTTGGTTAATTCCAATATCGCATCCTCAGTAGTTGTATTTTCTCTGAATCCAAATTGTTTTTTTGAGATACAATTGTACTTATCAATAAAATTGTTCAATCTCTTCTTAATAATTTTTTCAAATATTTTAGTTAAATGAGATATTAGAGATATGGGTCTATAATTGGTTATTATTGCTTTATTTCCTTTTTTATAAATGGGACAGACCACTGCTTCTTTAAATTGCTTTGGCCAATATCCAGTGTCAATACTCATATTTATAATATATTTCAACGGATTAGAAATATGTTCGGCAATATACTTTATAAAATCTACACCTATCCCATCGCTACCAACCGATTTTTTATTTTTCAGTTGTTCTATAATGTCTACAATCTCAGTTGTGTCAGTATGAGTTAACTGTATAGAGTTAGGTAAACCATATGTGCGAGGAGTGAAGTTTGGATTTTTATTTATTTTTTGTGCTAATCTCGGACCTATGTTCACAAATCGATTGTTAAATTCATTTGCTATATCCTTAACGTCAGTTAAATTTTCTCCCTTATCGTTTTCTATTATATCTATTTTCGCTGTTTTCTGCTTTTTGCCAGTTATTTCTTCAACAATAGCCCATAATGTTTTAGAATCATTTGCACCCCTTTCAATACAGTTTTTGTAATAGTTTTGTTTTGTTTTTGCAATCAAATTTGCCAGCCTATTTCTCGAAATATGATATCGATGTTTCATCTCTAAGTTATTAGGATTTTGCAAAGCTTGTTTGAAAAGTTGATTTTTTTTATGGACTTCACTTAATAGGGAATCTGTCATCCATGGTGCAATTTTCGTAGATTTCTTTCTATTTTTTTTTTATATCTAGTACAGTTTTGGATTGTATTGTTGATTATTTTGAGTAGCATATCTGTGGCCGCATCTGGGTCACTTTGCGAGTATACATGATTCCAATTAATTTCTCCCAAAATGGTTGATAGTCGGATATAATCAATGAACTTTTTGCACGTTTTGTAGTCTTGTTCTTTTTTTTTCTGTTATTATGTACTATTTGTAAAATCAATGTCGAATGATCTGTTATATTTGTATCGACAACCATAGGTATGACCATTTCTAGTATTTCAGGAATTTTAGATTTGATGTATATGTGATCTAAGCATGCTTTTCCTCTTGTAGCTATGTTGACTATAGGCATATATCCGTATTCATGCAATGTATTATTATATTCTACGGTATCATTGTTATGCTGTAATATATATCGATAGTGGGCAACGTATTCTCCTAAAATAAATATTCACATACAGGGTGTCCCATTTGAAAAAAAAAGGAATTACGCGAAGATTGTGGATTCCGTTTTTATTCCAATTTTGACAGCACCCTGTATAATAAAAAAGGTAACCGTAACCGTTTAAACGATGGAGTGGTATGTGGTAAATAGTTCCTAACAAATTTAAGCTTTTATTGAAATTACATTAGAGGATATTGAATTTTATGTACATAGTAAACAAGTGTAATTTTCATATAAAAAACATCACTACTCAAAAACGGTTCAAAAAAGGTATAGGGAAGTATTAACAAAAAATGTTCAGAATAACGTAAATATTTCTAAAATTGAAAAATATACAGGGTCTTCCATTAAAAATTACGAAGTTATGTGCAACTTCCGGTATAACCGGAAGTAGAATGGTGACGGCAATATTTTCATTAAATAGCTCATTATTCAAAACCCCTTCATGCCAATTTTCATAATTCAGATACCTTTAGTTATCGAGATATTTCTAATTGACCGTTTATCTGCCGCACCCTGTATAGAGCAGCGTAAGTCCCCTAATTTTTTTTAATCAAGAAAATGACAAAAATTTCACTCTTCAAATAGATCCCTTCAAATTTAGATACTTATTACATAGGTAAATCTAATTAAAAATTATATATTTGACAGCTTGTCAGTGGTCAATCTTGATAAAAATTCATTTAACATCTTTTTTATCTGTACAAGTACGGATAAGTTTTTTTCCGTACGCGTATGAATAAAGGCCACTTTCCATAGAACTAGACAGTGCGATATACCGATTGGGAAATCTGCTTTGGAACCTAGGTACGAATTACACAAGTACGACAAGGATATATGAAAGAGAGAGGAAGAATAATTGTGCACAATCATCACTTTGTTTCACCTTAGGGGGCGTAAGCTTATTCCCGAGAGTGCCCGACTGCTCATTGCCCTCCTATTTTAACTAGTTGGTGGTGGTAAATGGTAATTCAGTATGCTCCCAAGACGTAAGGAGTGAGGACGTTAAAGAAATATAAAAATACAATCGTTATTACGTAACCTGTAAATCTTAAAATTCATTTTTGTCAACATGACCATTTTAGACCAAGTTGACAATTTCTAACTACAATAGGATATTATTTTAGCCATTGTAACTTGAAAATAAAACAGCATTTCTTGAGAGAACCACAATTAATAAACTAAAAATCCCTTCCATTAATAAATTAAATTGAAAAAATAAAATAAGGTGCCTACACCTATTCTAAACGTAAAATATAAACTTCCTGAAAAAATAAAAATAAAAATTTATTCTAAAGGTAAACATAATTTTAATGAATTAAGTGCTCAAATAAACCACCTTGCTGTGCCAGACAACAGCCAAATCTGTGATAAAGATTTGATCTCATATCTCTAAGATTATTTGGCGTAATGCTGGCACAAACGTTCTGTATTTTCACCCTCAATTCATTTAAATTATTAGCTCTTTCAAATGCATGCTGGTAAATGGTACTTTTTAAAAATCCCCAAAGAAAAAAATCATTTGGAGCTAGTTCAGGTGATCTTGGCCATTTAATTGTACCATTAGTACTAATAATTTTTTCGGGGAATGTAAAATTTAAAAAATTCATTACTATCCTTGAATTATGGGCTGGACAACCATCTTGTTGGAACCAAATTCTGTTGAGATCAACATCGGGTATAAGGAGAACTGCAGGAATTACTTGATTTTGTAATAAGTCTAAATATTTGTCGGAATTTAAGTTCCCCTCAATGAAAAAAGGACCTATAATGTGGTCACCTAGAATACCCGTCCAAACATTTAGCTTCTGCGGATACTGCGTTCGGATTGGAATGGTTAGATGTTTATTTTCCCGAGACCAATATCTTGTGACGGATGGATTGTGTTTTTGATGTAGTGAAAAAGTTGATTCATCCGTGAATAAAATATTTTTTAAAAAGTTTTCGTCAGCATTTTGACGTTCCATCATCTCCTCACAGAAATCCATTCGTCTGATATTGTCCTCGGGAAATATTTCCTGCGTTGTCTGAACCTTGTAACAATGGTACCCGTTCCGTTTTAAAATATTCTGTACAGTTCTCTTATCCATGTCGACCTCTTCAGCAATTTGTCTTGAAGAAGATGGTTGTCCTGTTTCAACTGCTAAACAAACATTCAATTCTCTAGTCTGCCTTTCATCGTTAATTGGGCGTTCGATTGGATCTTCCGAAGCTTGGCATTTTCTACAGTACGAAACACATCCATATTTCTCGAAATTACTAATTATTTTCACAATTGTTGACTTTGAAGGAATTGGGCGATTTTCAAATGCCACAATAAACAAATTAACGATTTCATTAGCCGAATGACCTCCAAAATACCATCTTACAATTTGCACTTTTTCGCAGGTTAAGTATGTTAATGAAGGCATAATTGTAAATGTTTTATTTTCAAATACAATGGCATGCGCTTCCAACGTGATCAACGTTTGTAGCGAAAAGACCTAGTAATAGCAGTTTAAATGTGAATTCTATCTGTAAAACACAGTGTTGCCAAGTGAAAGTGTTTTGTTTTAGCTATTGTGCATGACTTCGAAAAAAAGTCAACGAAAACGAGAGAAAAATATCATTTGTACAAATTAATCTGCGCTTCTGGCAATAGCGGTTGAAATAGTAGGGCAATGAGCATTCGTTCACTATCGGAAATAGAACCACACCCAACTGGAATTAAATACACGCGTCGATGACCGCGTATAATTATCTTTCCCTCTCATTCAGCTGTTTCTCTGTCGTACTTGTGTAAGGTGTAAGGTTCCGAAGCACCTTACGCACACTGTATGTCACTTTCCTATGTGATCGTAGGAAAATTATTTTTCCCAGTACCCGAATTTTACTGTTAGTTAAGGTACTTTTTGATGGCCTCGGATTTGAAACAATCTGTAAAGACCTGTATACATTTTATATTTTATGTAATAATTAGGTAATTAGAATACCTATTTAAGTTGGCATTCGCAAATATTTTATTGTTGATTTTTATACCTACCAGTCTCATCTGTAGCTCACTACATTATTAGTTTCCTTTTTCCCTTCATTTTTGCTACCAGTACTTTTTATAATTATGTTTTTTGTGCACTGAAGCCTATTGGCTTATTGTACTCTACTCCCACGTCCAGTTATCCCCATACCTTCGAGTAGACGATATAGGTCCATTGGATGTGTGCCATTGGATTATCCGAAGATTTCTTGTCTCCTCGAGCCCAGAGCCTTACAGTCAGATAAGATATGGGTTACGGTCTCGGTCTCCATGCCACAGAATCTGCAGCTGAGGTCCCCGTTATATAACCCCATTTTATGCAGGTGATCTGTTACCGGGGCATGTCCCGTTAGATAACCTGTGATAATTCTTAGCTTATTAGGCAATCCATCGATCTGTCAAAATAAATTCAATATGGCGGCGACGGTCAAACAAATAACAAAGTTGTGTTAGAGTGTTTGTTTATCCATTGGTTTTCTTTCTGTTTTTTGGCTGTAAATTGTGATTTTTGAATAGTAAAGTGTTTGTCTTGTGAAATGCCTTCGATATGTATTGTGGTTGGTTGTGGAAGCCGTTCTAATCGTGATGAAGTTTCGTTTTATCGCGTTCCCGCAGAGACAAAACACACAGGTTTTTAACGGGTTTTTAACGGAGAAAAACGATTTGACCAAACTTCGCAGGGCTGCATGGATTGCGGCAATAAAGAGAGACGATCTGACCGAATCTATATTGAAACACCAGAAAGATTGCAGTAGACACTTTATAACTGGTAGGCTTCTTATCAAATATTATCTTGAATAGCATATCAACTCTTCTAGCTCCTAGTATACGTAATTTGTACTCAAGTAGGTATTAACTTATTTTAGGCAAACCTGCTGCCGAAGATAAAGACCACCCTGACTGGGTACCATATCAACATATGGGACATGTGTCTCAGAAAGTAAAAAAAAGGGCTGCAGATGTTGAGAGAAAGAATCGCAGAGATAAAAGGACAAAACTGACACGCATAGGTCTGACACGTTACTGATTCCAATGTTTGACCGTCGCCGCCATATTGAAAAGATCACGTGGTCTGGATTGCCTAATTCCTACTGATATTCAGTAGTTCTTTGGTCCGTTCTACACGCATGTGTCACCTATGAGGGTTTTACTGTGTAGAGTTTTTTCAGCCATTCTTTGCCGTTACGTTATAATCGTTGACGTATTCTGATGTTTTACGTTTGTCTTATATTAGTTGAATGTTATTTTACACTTAACCTCAAAATTATAATCAGTGACATATGTTAAGAATTATTTACAAAATATGACAACTGAGCTGTCAAAAGTAGCAAATAAAATTAACGTCGACATTTGTTAAGAAATACGTTAATGACGTCATAATTCCGTCTCACCCATTTCATGAATGAGAGATCAACGGCAAAGGATGGCTGAACAAACTCTACCTGCTTTGGAGTGTTCCTCCACTGAAGTCTATTTTGGCTTTGTACCCATTTTTGTATTTGCCGTCGGACCACCTTTTTTGTAATCACAAAAGCTGGTTCTGGTCCAACATATGCTGTTGCTGAACCTCTTCTCGCGAGTTCATCAGCTTGTTCATTGCCAAAAATACCGTTATGTCCCGACACCCACCCATAATTAAGTTGAGATCCACCAATTGAATATCCTGTCGATATCCCCTTTTTTTATTCACACTAAGCGAAATAGGTCACAATAACAATTATTGCTAGATATTTTTAAAATCACCCTGGTAAGTGGACGTTTTTTCGTTTTAATCGCTTGCGGTTTGCATCAACCTCGTATAAGCACGAACACGTGCACGGCTCCAGGAATTTGTCGAAATCGTCGGCGCGCTTGTGTAAGCTGGTCATGAAAGTTCCGACGGAGAGTGACCCTTCTTGTCTTGTTAATGTTCGTTGCTGATACCAAGCTGAAGTCGCCTCTCCATTTCATGATATATATGGTCGTATCGCTTCTTCAATATCTTTCATTATAAAATTCGAATGCTAAAATTGTATCGTCCTCTATTCCACAAAAAACATTAATTAAAACTCCAACTATCTTGGAAATAAAATTTTCTACTAACATGTGGATTTTCATTAAGCCTTCCTTACAGTTCGTAATTCTTCTTGCAATGTATTGCAGGAAAACTTTACCTTGCAAAGTCTTTGCTTGCAACTATTCACAATCGTTCACTTCACAATTATTGCAATATGGGGATACCAACAAAAAAAAATTTCATGAGGTTAGGTTAGCGTTTTATATAATATTATGTTGATATTGTTGATAAGCTAACTTTGAATTCAAATTATTGATGTATACCTATTTATGTTGCGTTCGAACAGTAAACTTTTGTTTGGTTGGTAACAGAGAAGTTACCAACGTTTCCCCCAGAATTGCATGCAGAACAAGATCGATTTGGGACAAGAGCTCAAAATATTGCATGTTGCAAAAAGAATTGCGAACTGTAAAGCAGACCTTGGACCAAAAATGGAAATTATGTCGATTAAATAATCCATTTTTGCTAAACTTTGCTTCATCACATCATATAAATGTTTTCATTAATTATAAAGTTTTCATCCTCTTTCTTCCTCATTAAAAACCAATCACAGAATTATACCCTTAGAGGAAGATGGGGAAGATCACCTAATTGTAAATTTTGCACCAAATGATATGAAAATGGTTTCTAATTGTGTTTTTTGTATGCAACTAATTTTTCTCGTTGAAAAAGTAATATATATCTCACAATATCCAATGGAGGCTTTTGAGGATGCTGTAAAATAACCTAAAACATTAAGTCACCATCCACTAGTGGTTTATTTTTTATTAATTTTTGGCATAAATTGACCAAATCGACGGCACCTTTTAAGCAATCTTCTTACAATATCACCAGTTGCATTTGGTCGATTTGGATATCTTTCTGCAAAAACACGCAAGTCCGTTCAACAATTCTATACACTCACCGTAAATAATAATGATGTTTAAAAAATGATCATTAGTAAATCCTACTTTTGCCATTATTCACTATGAAATACAAACTGGTAAAATAAACTGTCAAACAATTAAACTTTTAACTATGAAATCTTTGACAGCTATGGCGTATCCTTACTAATATTGAAATAATTGTGTTATGTTTTAATGTTTTAACTAAAATAATAAAATATCTACAAAGTGATTAGATTCAGGTATAGGGAATTGACTTGAAATTACAGCGTAATATGTAATAAACTACAGGATGTTCCATTTCTATGGAGATATCGTTATTCAATGTAGAATAGGATTTTTTCAAAATTTTGGGGAAAAAATCGAATTATCTCAAAAATACTTCATTTTTGGTATGGGACATTGTGCGCAATTTTTATCGTAAAATTTTTTGTAGAATTATAAATATAAAATGAAAAATATCAGGTTCTATTTAAAATAATATAGTTGACATCTACTCCCGGTATAACCATATTCAGGACATTATATATATTATGTATATTTAAAGTAATTCAACGTTTGGTGGGCTCGGTAAGCTATACGGAGACACGAGTTTTAGAATGATTTTGCAAAAAATCTCTAGTACCTACTCACCTATTTTGAAGATTATCTGTCCAAAAATTTGCGGCATATTCAGAATTTTCATAGGAAAATCCAAGTTGAGAGTTCTTCACGATATAACTAACCTTTCTGGACAACATTTCTTGTGTACCGGTTTCGGCGTATTTGCGCCTCATCAGTACAAGGTAGATATGATCCTTCCAAAAGATCTGAGAGCATAATTCTGGACTGAAATCACATTAATAAATTTACCCCAGTGAAGAAAATGCGATAATAGCGAATAAAAAACTTTATTTGCTTAATTACAGTTTCCTGTAACAATTGTTATATTTAAGTAAAGCGTATTATCAATAGATATCAAGATAATAGTATCATATAACGCCTTACAAATTTGAAAATTAATTTTTAAAGAGTAGACCGTTCACTAAGAACAAATATCTAGTTCTTGGGCTATATGCCCCGACAGACAATGAATTACAAATCATAATGGTTGGTTATCTCGTTTACCTTTGAACTGTTAGATTTACATATTGTATTTTATATCGACACTAAAACAAATTTCATTCACCGTTCCCATCCTTGAAAAATATCTATACATTTAGGTTTTCATGAAGGTGAAGGATGAATGGAATTATTATATCTCCTTCCCCTTCCTAATGTATGCTTCAAATAATTCATAACAGTTTATTAGTACAAGCTAATGAATTTATACCTTGATAGATTTTTTTCTTTGCTGTAGTCAGTATAGAATAAAAGGATAATAAGATTTCTTTATAATAATAACATTACAATAATACAGTTCTTGATACTTTAGGAGGCTGAATAATCCCATATCTACTTAAAGTCTCACACTTTTTGACATCAATCATAATTTTTTCATGTTACTTATTAATAAAAAATGTACCTCATAAAATATCATATTTAGATCATTATTAAAGATACAATAAAGAAATTCTTGAAAAAAAAATATAATTTTGAATAGCTCCTGTATAGTGTTACACATTTGAACAGTGTATTATTGAAAATATCCGACTAAATAGTTGAAATCATTTTTTTGGATTTTTCTCTGGAAATTCTGAATAGCCTGCAAAATTTTCGACGGATAATCTTTAAAATAGGTGAGTACTATCGATTTTTTGCAAAATCAGTAAAAAACTCATGCCTCCGTATAATTCACTGGACCCCTTTTGGTTTTTAGAAAACGAAAACGGCGATATTTCGGAGACTGTGAAGCTGATGACATGTACGATCCAATAGTTGCTAAGCAAAATTGGGAAATTGCGAAAAAAACTATAACTATTCAACGCAAAAAAATTAGAGGTCTTCAACAAGTCAATAGGAGATTGCAAAGCAGAGTAAATTTTTTAAATTCTTTTATTCATCATTTGAAAGACAGACATTTACATAAATGAGATGAAAATATAAGAATTCAAAGATGCTGGAGCTAAGTACTATCAAACAAAGAATTTTATATATCTAATTCAGTATGTGGATATTTCAAAGGACATATACATTAGTGCTGAAGATTTTCTGGTGAATTGTGATGATTACATAAAAAAATGAAATCTCAATGGTGAATCTGTTTTATCTAGTCGTAGAAAAACGGGATTTCTGGGATTTATTCAAAGTTTATTGGTAACTTTTCGCAAGATTATCCAGAAATATTTCTCAGCTTTAAAAAATACTTGGGGGCTCCAAATAACATTCTATCAGCAAGATAGTACCAATTGATATTGATAATACATCAATTTTGTAATGCTTTTCAATTGTATAGAGAACCGATTCAAATTAAAATTTCCTAGAATCTGAAGAATACCCACTTGAAATTGAGTAAGGACATCTTGAAAATGGACCAGTGAGATAAAACTACAACATCAACTATATTGGAAGATTTTACATGAATCAGAGCAAGGAGTATGCTGACCAAAACAAAATTGTTTAAAAATCAATAATTTCATGGTCGGGCTGGGCTGCTCTTGGTTTACCACTTTCGGATTATAGACCGTGGGCTTTTCCACTGTTGATAGAAGATGATCGTGACACCTATGCCCTTTGGTGGAACAACTCTTTTCGACCTATTAACCACGAACATTTGCAAACGATTCCGGACAGACCATCTCGATTAATAGTCGATATTGATGTTCGTATGCTAATTTTGGTGCTGATCGAGATTGAATATAACACATGATCAACCAAACTTTTTCGATTATTGTACTGAAAATAATGTTAATCAACAATTTAGGAACCCATCATCATTTCTCAACTTTGAATTATCAATTAACAGTATAATCACCATTATAGATTTATATTCCTGAGAGAACGAAAATCTCTAAAAAGGATACCAAGACGGCTTTTTAGCGAATTTATTTTTTTTACAGTATTAATTGATGTTTTTTGTTCAACGATTGTTTGATTTCAAACGAACTTGAAAATCAAGTTTTATATATACAAATCCATTAAAAAGGTGTAATTTAAAAAACTGTGGTCCCGAAAGGGAAGGTAATTTTCATTTGTCACCTTTAAAGTGTTAATAAATAATAGTAGCGTTACGCTCAAGATGAAATGACATAATATGAACATTGATTATGGATACTTCTGGTGTCTTGGACAGTTATAGCAATAATAGTATATTGAAGTATAAGTGGATATTAAGGTCTTTAAAAAACGCGCGATTTTTCGAGCACGACGGCGAAGCCGGAGTGCTCGAAATAGAGCAAGTGTTTTAAAGACCAGTTATCCACGAATACTTCACGCTATTTTTTTAATGGTGCACTTTGAAATTATAAATACTGGTCTATAACTACTACAACAACAAGAAATGGAAATCATAGATGGAAATAAGAACTAAATGTCAAATGGTTGAATTCGTGATGTATATGATATTGTATACCTTGCGTTGTCATGGAAATGAGAAAAACATAAACTAATTTGTATTTTGATGGAAGTTCAACCTTATTGAGGTCTGTGAATGTCAATAGTATTAATTTAAATACCATTTCCTAAGATTTGAAAAATCGGAATATCAATATTTCAAACAATACCAACGACACTTTCCATTTTAATTTATAAATTTGACATTGTTAAATATTGTTCGAATAAAAGTTTTGACGTTACAAACTACTCCTGTCAGATCAATAATAAAAAAATTGTCATTTATACATGATTTAGAGATTTAGACCATAGACACAGATTATAAAGAGAACAGATACGAAAGCTTGACAGAGAACAGTAAAAGGAGAGAGAGATGGGTGGACATACCCATTTAAATGCCCATCGTCTTATGTCGACTCCGTTCGGGCTGCTTCCCGAAATTTGTCAACAGGGTTGTCAATTTGCATAATATTTCCTTCAATTTACGATCATAGGTCAAATATTTTATAAGCATTTTGTGTGATAGTTATACAGATACAAATATTCGATAATTACTTGTTTTAAATCAATTTTATTAACATTAAAAGAATTATACAATCAAAAAGATTATAATGTTTAAAAATCATACCAAAATATATACTTTTTCCACAAACCACATCCTTGGCAACCATGCACAATAACGGTGACGACTAACCTAACCTAACATAATCAAAACATGCTCAAAATTCATCATGCCATTTTTGTTTGCTTCATTGTTTTAATCTATACCTAGTTAAGATTATGATTCAAATTTCGACATGTATGGTAACCAATAAAGAGTTTTCCGTTAATACTTTAAAGCTTAATATGCATACAGACTTGCAAAAATGGGTTAGCAGATTGTCTTAATTTTAACTGTGCGTTGAAATTTAACATTTGGTTATAGAATTGCTCCTTATATCATTTATTAATCAAATTAATGACATACCAAACACAAATATTTTCAATCTAGGCTATGTGAATTTACACTTTCCGTACACGAAAACATTTATTCGAATGGAATAAACCGACTCGAAACAAGCCATACGAAAGTGTTCGTATACGATTACCGTTTGAGCATGTCGAAAATTAGGTTATTTAAATTTTATACGAAAATGGCCATTTTTCGTATACGATTTACTCCCGAATGGTTTCGAAAATCGCACCCCTGTTCTCTTTATAATCTGTGCCATAGATTTAGACTTAAAACCACGAGCGTTTTTTATAGTTCGATTTAAACACGCTGAGGCGTGCTTTAAATAGGTAAAATGGTTCACCAATAAAAAAAAGTAATATGTTCGTTGGAAATTTCATCAGTACTCAAACGTTATTTTTATCTGACCTTTCTTATTGAAGGAAATACAAATTTCGATGTTTTTTAAATACCTGTATTTCGTACATTCGGCTCCATCCCACACAGCACCTACGTACGTCCAATGTACATTCAATGGACGTCCAAATTCGGTGTTTTGGACGTACATGATTGGACATTAAACGTCAATAGAATGTCCTGCGGACACCACATTGGGCGTACAATGGAATTGGATGTCCATCTTCGGACATACAATGGAATTGGATGTCCATCTTCGGACATACAATGGATGTTGTTTTCACACCAAAAGAGTTTGGTTATCCTCAGTAAATAATGCACATTGAAAGATGTGATGTGGTTTGTCGTGTCCCACCCACCACTAGCTTTTCCTACTCTTTCGATGACTTACTTACATAGCTTAGACCAATAACTGTATGATTATGGTGTAGATACCGCCATCTATCAGTGGGTAGCCCAACTACATTTTTCAACTGTTCAAACTCAATTAAACTATCTTTTCACGCCAAAAGAGTTTTCCTCAGTAAATAATGCACATTGAAAGAGACTTGGTTATTGGAGATGTGGTTTGTCAAACAATTCAGTACATCCAATAAGCATCCAAGTTGGTACGTACAATGGACGTATATCAAACGCCATTGAATGTTTAGACTTGAAATGGACGTTCTTTGGACGAACATTTTGGTACATCCAATAAGCATCCATAAATTTGTACGTACAATGGACGTATATCAAACACCATTGAATGTTTAGACTTAAAATGGAGGACCATTGGACGAACAATTCGGTACCCACATCCAAAAAGCCTCCATATTTGTACGTATATCAAACTCCAATGAATGATTAGATTTAAAATTGACGAACAATTCAGTACATCTAATATGTTATCTCTGCATCCAATAAGCACCCATGTTTTTTTATACTTGCCGTTATAGATATTGTGCGAACTTAAAGTTGTCGACTCTTTGTTCGACTGTAATTCGATATGATACCGTCATAGTCCGCAATATAACTTGAAGGGGATATACGATTAGATAGCTGCATTAAAAATATTACGTCCACTATACGTACAATGGACGTACATTTAGGGTCCATGGACATCTCAACAACATAGTAAGCTGTCGACATGACCTTTTTTGAATAATACAAGTTTTTAAAAGCGGAAGTTCTCAGTGGTAACCCATTGAAAATAATTTCAATCTGTTGATTGATAGGTGTCATATTTAGGTCCCAAGTGATTTTGGCATTGCATTCCAAATAATGCTGCACTAAATGGACACACGCTATTATATGTATCAACAAGTATTCGTAAAGTTGCGTAGGGTCAAGAATTAGCCTCCTGGATTTTTAGCTAAAAGGATTTTTTCGTCGACCTATACAAAAAATGACATTTTTTCTGTGACGGGAAAAAATTGACATTTTATCTTTGTTGACAGGTAACAAAATTACTTTTCTCCCAGATATATACTAGTTATTTACGTAATT
Source organism: Galerucella pusilla (assembly GCA_910591695.1). Taxonomy (NCBI): domain Eukaryota; kingdom Metazoa; phylum Arthropoda; class Insecta; order Coleoptera; family Chrysomelidae; genus Galerucella; species Galerucella pusilla. The sequence goes on from CAJUYI010002088.1 coordinate 20,848, forward strand.
AGTGGGATATGGACATTATTATCGCACGCATGTGAAGTTTGCACGACGAGGCCGTAGGCCGAGTCGTGTAATCACATAAGTGCGTTAATAATTCCTATCACACGTGTTACGTACAAAATTTTATCTACAACTGTTTATTAGTATTATTAACAGTACCTAGAATATAAAATTTGAAAAAAATTTCAATCCAACGTACTTTTAATAATATTGGCTGCAAACATAAGGTACTGTGTATCATATTTTATGACCATAGCAACAAAGACAAACAAGGCTGTAAAAAAAATAAATTGGTTATGTCATCAAATTTTCAAAGTTGAATGAACAAAAATCTATAAAAATGAGTTCAAGCGAAGAAAATCTCCTTTCGGAAATTGAAAATGCAGCTTCCAGTGTTATTCTAAATATTTAATTCTGGTATTAATATGTTTCTAGATTCTTATTACCGCACTAGTGCGGTAATGTAATCAAAAACGCACTAGTGCGGTAATATACGTCATTATAACATTAAAAATAGTGTCAAATCGTACCCGTTACATGACAGTTGTAGATAAACATATATATACACAAACAGACGAATATTGAGGTAAGCAGCAATAATGAAGGAAAAGAGTACTCTTTTTAGATTTCCAAGCTTTCGTAAATATTTATTTACATCTTCAGGGAACTACAAAAGTGAGAAAAGAAATAATTTACAAAACAGCTCGCTACAACAGTTTTATAACTTACGCTAATCGAGAATGTATCCTTTGATATAATCGGGAAAAGCATGAGGCAAATTTATTTCAAGAAAAAACAATCCGAATGGCTTCAAGAGCCCTAGTTATAGTCACATTGTAAAATAATTAAAAAGTTAAAATATAAAAATTCATTTTAAAACAAAGTGAAGAATCCACACAAACACGTGGAATTCGACTAATTATCGACATTAGGTTAAGAATAGATCTTCTTTTATACGAGATACAATAAAAAGAAGAAGAAGTAATGACTTTATCAAAAATAATTGAAAATATATTGTTAGAATACGGGGGAGGTACCAAAGTATAATTGAAAAATATTGTAATTATTATTTGAATGTTTATGAAAATTATGTTTATCCAAGGTTAAAAGGAGAGAATAAAGATTACTTAAGTTTTAAATGTCTGTTTTCTTATTAATCCGGTCATCCTCTTGAAATATATAAGACATTTCTAAGAATAATCTTTTATTGTAATTATTTTCACGTGATAGGATCTTGATCCCTTCAAAATCAATTCTGTGGTCTAAAGAGGAAACATGATTAGCAAGAGAACATCTTTCAGGATGAAGTCTTATAGGTATCACTCTTATGGAGAGATACACGACAGGACAATTTCTGAGAGGTTTGGCCAATATATGTAGAGTTACAGTCTTTGCAACAAAGCTTATATACTACGTTACTATTATCAGAGATAGGTATTTTGTCTTTTAAAGGATTGTAAATAGATTTCAACACTAAGGAACTCCTACAAGCAAATTTAATATTATCTAAGTATTGTGAAAAAATCTTAGTAAATCTGGGAGTAACTTCCCATATGTACGGTAAAGAGACTGTAGAACTAGAAGAGGGAACTATTTCAGAGATAGAGAAAGCATTCTGATCAGTTACCTGCTTTAACTATTGGAAGTGATGGAGTATCTGCTAAAACAGATTTGGGATAGGAGTTATCAAGGAACAAATTGAAAAGTATATCACGATTCTTATCTTTGAAAATGGGGTCGGAAAGACGTTATTTCGATGTTTTTTAAATACCTGTATTTCGTACATTCGGCTCCATCCCACACAGCACCTACCTACGTCCAATGTACATTCAATGGACGTCCAAATTCGGTGTTTTGGACGTACATGATTGGACATTAAACGTCAATTGAATGACCTGCGGACACCACTGGGCGTACAATGGAATTGGATGTCCATCTTCGGACATACAATGGATGTTGTTTTCACACCAAAAGAGTTTGGTTATCCTTAGTAAATAATGCACATTGAAAGATGTGATGTGGTTTGTCGTGTCCCACCCACCACTAGCTTTTCCTACGCTTTCGATGACTTACTTACATAGCTTAGACCAATAATTGTATGATTATGGCGTAGATACCGCCATCTATCAGTGGGTAGCCCAACTACATTTTTCAACTGTTCAAACTCAATTAAACTATCTGAATAAACCAGCAAGAGAGATGAGGAGACAAATGGACTGTGGTTAAATAATAACAACTATAAGTAGCCAGTTCCTTCTTTATTCACATTAGTTGATTGAAAGATTTGTTTCGAAGGACCACCCCTCAATAGGAGAAAATAGAATACAGAAGTACAATAAATTACAATAATAATGATAATAAAATCACTATATATTTAAATATCTCAATGAGATACCATGAAACAATATAAGTCTTACAAAAGATACAAATAGCAGATACCAAAAGACAATATAAATTGTCACAACAGAGTCAAATAATTATGTTTTATAATAACAGGTACAAAAAATTATATTTGTCAAATAGATACCAGAAAAAGCAATAAAAATTCTTATAACAGATTCAAACGATTATGTTTTATACTAGTCAAGACACAATCAGCCGGTTTATGAAAGATTTCCACATAATAATATTCAAATTCAGAGTTTTGTGATTTGGCAACCTTTAGTTTTATAAGATAGCGATGTCCGTTGAAAATATTGACGTCCATTGTTAGGAAGGAGCATAGCACGACCCACCTCTATCGATGACTCTAAACAAGTGCCGTTAACATGGCGTTAACGGAAATGAGGGGAGGTATTTGACCACGTTAGAATTAAATTATATATAATTAAAATAAATACAATTTAAAAGGCAAAAAATACAAACAACCAATTTATGACCATTACCAAAGGTCTCATAACCAATTCCTAACTGTTCAGTATACCAAATGTTGACTCTAGGTATTTACTTAGTATTAAAAAGCGTTTTCTAAATCATGAGTTTAGTCATAAGAAAGTAAATAAAATAAAATTTTCAAGAACTATTAAAAACAGTGTTCCATCAAAATTAATGAAAATATTTTATCAAAACTAAAACAATAATTTGTGAAAACAAAATTTCTCATTAAAACAAATAAACAATATTCATTCAAGTATTTATTGCACATATTATGTAGCAATTATAGAGTTTGCATTTCGGAAACACAGTAAATTCCTCGTTTGTTCAAAATCTTTGGTTCATTAATTTTTCTCATCACCTCATCACTTCTATACCAAATAATGTCTGGTTGATTTGGCCACTTCCAATTTGGACCACTTTGGGTCATTGCACTAATCTTGTATTCCTTTTCTTGTTCTACTTCTTTGATTTCCAAAATTTTTTCCGGAAAATTTTCGGTGTTATAGAACACCACGCAATAGTCCTCAACAGAATAGATTGTGTCTAATTCCTTTTCTTTATTGTTTTTTGCAACGGAATCATTATCTTCTAATGAGCCCTCTTCCATCATCCTTTTGTCGTTTTTTCCTTTCGGTCTTTGTTTTGATAATGTCTCTTTGGTTTCCTTCATTTTTTCAGCTCTTTTCAATTTTTCCTCTTTTCTAGCTGTCTTTTCTTCCATTTTTTAGTGGGCCGACCATTAGAAAAAGGGTTGTCCCTTTTCATGTTCTTGAATAAGAGTTCGATACTATCAGCTAACTGCTCTCTTGTTGCCGGAAAACCCCTTTTGCTAATGCATATTAACCATTTCACTAATTGGTTTTCCTCATCTCAGTTAAAAAGGTGGCTGGCCCGGGTCTTCCCTCCATTGGTAATTTTCCTGTTATTTTATAAATAAGAGTTGTTTTAGGAATGCTGAATGCTTTGCTAGCGTTTCCATAGGACATACCATTTTTTACTGCTAATAATGCATTATCTAGCATTTCTTTAGTATATAATGATCGTTTCTTTGAACCAGTATGCATTCTAACAAAAAACAAATCAATTTTGAAACTTCAACATCAATTTTACTTTAAGCCTCAAATTTAAAGTCAGTTCTAAAGGGTTTCTATTCAAAATAATGGAATTTTGGTCTACACATTTCGTTATAAACTAGAGACTTGGCAACTTTGTGTTCGCTTAAAAAACACATGACGTGGATGACAAAATTGTTGTCAGCATGTTTGTTTCCAAGAAAAATCTGAAATCGGTATTCTAATAAATGCCAAATCAAATCGTGATCAGTTTCCTTACCATAAGGTGACTTGTATAATAGGGTTCTCTTTCAAATCATGTTTCTTTTTATTTCAAATACCAAGTTCAAAGTCAGTTAATGGTTTATAAATTGTTGATATAAATTAATCAGATATTTGAGGAAAAAAATGTAGTTTTTCTCCTAAATTGGGAATGAAATGACTTAACTTGTAAATAGATTCAGAACCGATGTGTGACCTACACGAGACCAAATTATGATCACTTCTCTTGCCAAAAATTGACCTGAATATCAGAACAGTATTTTAAATCACTTTTATTTCGGTGCTACATCTCCAAATCAGAGTCACTAAAAGGTTACCGAATTTTTAATTAATACTGTTCAATAATAAAAAATAATTCATGTAATCTTGCTCCTGAAACTGGGATTAAAATGATTTTATTTGTAAACAGACTTGGAACCGATGTGTGACCAGCACGAAACCAATTTATGATCAATTTTCATCCCATAAACTGACCTAAATTTTACAGCCTCAACATTTGTACAATTTTAAATGAAACATGAACATTATTTGGTCTTAGAGATCCGTAGTCCTTTATTTTTAACATGTTGTGATAGGACACCAAGTTTTTTTAACAGTAACAATGTAAACTTAAAAAAAATCTATCATCTATCAAAACCAATTAGTGACCCTCTGGTCAGTATTTGGAACATAATTTAATTTCGGGTGCCAATAATTGACCAAGCTAAGTTTTGGAAGTTAATTTGATATTCACGTTCCCAGCTAATGTAAATCATTAAATATATCCTCTTTAATAGTACAGAATATTAATTTGACAAATGTATTCACTCACTTTGCTGTTATTCGCCACTCACCAAAAACACATGTGTTAACTCGACAAGTACTCAATACAGTCTGGGTCTGGATGCAATCCTCCCCTACCACCGAACATTTAGAATCATTTCGCGGCAAATTCAAACATATTTGAAAAAAAAAGGATGATTAAATTGAAATTAGACAAAATCTTATTTTATACCGTTATACAAAAAATCGGTCACTATTTGGTTACTGGTCACTAATTGGTCCTTTACCTTAGTCCGTGGACCACCGCTTCCAAAAAAGTTGCTGAATTTTAGAACATTGAGACCAAAATTTTAACCTATTATCGGGTATTTCTGTCAAATCCTTTTCAGGATAAGAAGTAAGAGAGCAACCAATCAAAAAATGACCAGGTGTCGAAGGCAGCAAATCATTTGCATCATTATAAATCGGGTATATTGGGCGACTATTAAGAATAGCCTCAATTTGAACGAGGATGGTGGAAACTTCTTCGTAGGTACACCTAGAAGAGCCAAGCAGTCTTGTCAGATGTGACTTGGCGCTTTTAACCGCAGCTTCCCACAGTCCACCCCAATGAGGGGATCGTGAAGGGATAAATTTCCAGGCAATTTCAGTTAAAGAAAGATAAGATGCAATACATTCGAACAACTCTTTAAGTTGATTTCGGGCACCAACAAAATTGGTGCCGTTATCACTATAAATTACTTGAGGATTTCCTCTACGACCAATGAACCTCTTAAGAGTAGCAATAAAGGCTTCAGTGGATAAACTAGTGACCAGCTCAATGTGCACGGCCTTAGTGACCATACAAACGAATATAGCTATGTATGCTTTAAGCACTGGGGCCTTTCGAAGCCGAGATGATAGCAAGGAAATAGGGCCTGCAAAATCTACTCCAACCCTTAAAAAAGCTCGTGACGGGCTTAATCTGTCAGCCGGCAATGGAGCCATTATTTGAGAAGCAAATTGCGCTTTAAACCTAAAGCAGATTATACATTTGGAAAGAACACGTTTAATATATCGCATGCCAACCAGCGGCCAATAGCGTAGTCGTAAGTTACCTAACACATTTTGTGGTCCGCTGTGACCTAGTCTACGATGTTCCCTTTCAATTAAAAGATCAACCAGTCTTTCATTTTTGGGTAACAAAATTGGGAATTTCTGATCATAATTTAAATCTGAATTTTGCAACCTACCACCCACTCGCAATATACTATTTCTGTCAAGGAAAATATTTAAAGGCAATAGAGATTTATCTACTATGGCTTTCTTATGAACAATCAAATCAATTTCTTTATGAAAGTGTTCATTTTGAATTTGACGGATTATAAAGGTATGAGAAGTATCAAGTTCTTCTATTGTTAGGGGGCCTATTTGTTTGTTATTGTTCTTTTTACAACTATTTCTAAATCTTAAAATAAAAGCTACTATTCTTAGCATTTTGAGAAATTTAGGATATTCTGGAAACCAAATCTTGAGGGAGTTTACTTGGGTATTGATTGTAACTAAAATCACTTTTTTCAGTTCAGGTAGATCACTGACAGGAGCAAATGAATCAAGTGAGTTAAAGTCCTGTGTTTTTTGCAAAAAAGGGGGTCCGAATAACCAAAGTTGTCTAATTTCTTTAGAAAAATTTCCACGTGACAACGCCTCTGCAGGATTGCTGGACGATTTAATGTGCCTCCACATAGAACCTGCACTGTTCTGTTGAATAGTCAAGACTCGTCTTGACACGAATGAATTTAATTCAATTGCACTTCGTTTCACCCAAGAAAGTGAGACGAGTGAATCTGACCAAAGGTTAAGAGAGCTAAATTTATAACAAGGGGATAAAGTATTTACAATTTTTACAAAGACAATAGCGTCATCGCACAAAGTTCTAATTTCAGGATAGTAAGTTTGTTTTTAATATGATTAACTCTAGATTTAGAAGCAATAAGCATCGAGGAAATAGAATTTTCCGAATAGTAAGCTACCAAATATACGCAACATCCATGAGCTAGTAGGCTTGCGTCGCAAAACCCGTGTAGGGCTACTTTTGTGATGTGTTTATTTTCAACAGGAAGTCGAGGAACAGAGAAGTCAGACAATTCGCTAAGAATTTTAACAAACGAATTCCATTGAGAGAGAACTGTGCAATCAGTAATAGGATCGTCCCAATTTAATTTAAGCTGTAAAAGTGTACATTTCCCAATAGTTTACATTCACCGTAACATATACACTAACAATCCCTAAATAATGTCTTCATTAAATCCAACGAATAAAACAAAAAGAAAACGAAAAAAGTCAAAATGCAACCTATAAATTGGAACCTTTTAGCAAAAGCAAAGCAAAGAGAAGCATGGTTATAAAATAATATACAAGGAAATAGTTCCGTTTTCTGCCACCAGATAGAGTATCGCTTATATTGAATTCCCAATACCAAGCCAGCGTTCCAAACAAGTATCCCTAACTAGATTAAGGCTCCGTTATTAGCCACTACGGTAAAATAATGAACCTCAGCTTCCACTGAAAACCACAAGATGAGGAGAGGATATGGTTTTATCCAAAATTTGGATCATATATTCTCGGAACTGGTAATTTAGTTGACCAAATAAGTGGTCAATGGTTGATTACCATTATAATCTTGAATAAATACTTGATCAACCGTGTACCGGACAAATAATCACGTGTCGCTCCCCACTGATCCCCACTTCCCATGCCAGTTTGTATCATTCGATACAATACCGAGTGATATATTTATTGAGATGTTATAGTTTTCGATTTAATTTACATTTTTTATCTGTTGACCAGAGGTAACGAGGCAACGAGGGTGAATTATTATCTGATTTGTTGTTACGTTGTTACCCTATTTATTATAAAATTCAGATCTCTATTATTCACTCATAGTTATATTATTAAAAAAGCTGAACCTCCACAGTGTGAACTATGTAATTGCCAATTAACTGTGAAACACATCCTAGTAGAATGCCCAATTTTCAATCAAGCAAGGATAAAAAATAATATTACCAATAAATTAGATGTAGTAGGTACTCGGTGTAAATTGTAATGTCCAAAATTTAATAACCTATCTCAAAGACATAAATATTTTATCCAAATTGTAATATAGAATAATTATATTGTCGCTAACAACCCTAGAGGTTGATGCGATTGAAAATGAAAATAAAAAAAATAAAAAAAAATATCTCTATTATTTTTCCGTCTTATTTCGATTACTTTTTGTACAGTGTGGAAACCACTTATGGAATAAAATTCTTCATGTCATTATTTTAGAAAATTATAAAAAATGCCGAGACACGTCAACTTTTGAATTGAGTTGTGCGCTATGTAAACATAAATGTAAGTGTACAGGGTGAATCACGTAAGTATGCCATAGTCGGTGTTGTTTTTTTTAATGAAACACCTTGTATATTTGCATATTTTTGGAATCCTCCTAATGAACCGATTCCAACAAACTGAATAATGTATGGTCAATTATGAATTATACAGGGTGAAATTTTTATTTTTACAGTTATCAAACACGTACATAAAATACCTGATGTATTTGATTTTAATACATTAAAATAAATGCTCAAAATGTTCTCCACCTAGTTGTTGGCAATAGCACAGTCTCCTATAGAACTCCTTTACTTCGTTTAAAGTTTGAGGTGAAATATTCCGTATTTCTGTAGTTATCCTGTCTTTGAGGTCTACAATGCTAGTTGGTTGTGCTGCATATACTTTGCTCTTGAGATAACCCCACAGGAAAAAATCTAACGGCGTAAGGTCTGGCGATATAGCTGGCCATTCGATAGTACCTCTTCGTCCAATCCATTTATTGAGGAAGATTTTACTTTTCCAGTATAAACTGTCAACACATCAACAACTGACAGAATAGAAAACAATCCACATTATTTACCGATTCTGTCTAATTATTGGCGTTTTTAGGCAATTTTAGGTATTTAATACACTATTTGCAGACCTTTAGTACACTCAGACTTACTGACTTACTGCGCCATTCTTCATTACTTAAATAGTTTCTGGCTGCATGGGTACAGCCCTAAAGCCAAAAAAAAAAAAAAAAAAAAAAAAATGATAAAATTCATGGGCGTAGCAGGTTTTGTTTAATTTACAAATACGTCTAATAATTAGTTAGTTTAGATTTTTGATAAATCCATATTTAGCTAATTTTAAAAAGTACCAATATTTCAAGTGTAATAAATTATTAATTTTAAAATTTCACCCTGTAAAATCCATAATTGACCATATATTATTTAGTTTTTTGGAATCGGTTCATTAAGAGGATTTCAAAAATATGCAAATATACAGGGTGTTTCATTAAAAAAAAAACACCGACTATGGCATACTTGCGTGAGTCACCCTGTACATTTACATTTACATAACGCACAACTCAATTCAAAAGTTGACGAGTCTCGGCATATTTTATAATTTTCTAAAATAATGACATAAAGAATTTTATTCCATAAGTGGTTTCCACACTGTATATAAATTTTGTTTGACGCTTTTTTTTTCCTCCTTGTGTACGTCATGTTTGTTTTACGTTTTTAAAACCACAGGCAACTCTATCCTATCCTAAACTGGAACGAAAACAAGAACACTGTTGCCAGCTACTGTCTAAATTATTCACCAGATCTTAGCCTAAATACCGAAAATATTAAAAAACCATGACAAATCCCTTAATTTTACTCAAACCTACAAAAACAAACAACATTCAATTGAATAAATCAATATAAATAAATGAAATCACTTTTGAACATCTAACTTAGCTTAATGTGATTTATTATTATAAAGAGGAGATATAATGCGAGATCTTTGATTGTCTATAATCTATATGAAAAACGCTTTGAAGTCGTTTGAGTATAACTAATACTTTCGCTATTAAAAGTTAACAAGCCAATATTATTGCATTACACACGTTGTACCAGTGTACATTTAGATTATCGAGAGTACGAAATCTGATACAATTGTACCCGTTCTGGCAACACTGGATTGGAAAATAAGAGTCTCATATCGGAAACTATCCTCTCGATATATACCTATCACTCG
>CAJUYI010002089.1:0-29586 GCA_910591695.1 Galerucella pusilla
CAAGAAAACACTGGATATAGACTCTTTGCGAATAAAATGAATGGTCTCCATATCTAAAGTACTTTTATTATCCCCATACCATAATATTGTTAGCTAAGACTACTAGTCAAACAGTTGAAAACAAATTAAGAAGGATTTCAAGAGTCAGCTACGGAATGTAACAAGTCGTCTGATGAAAATAAAAAAACAATACTACAGCTCTTATACTCTCAATTCATGACCTAATATTATATGCCCTTAGACTACGAACCACTCATGACAGAGACTAAATTCGCGATAATACTGATTAAAAAATCGCCCCCCTAAGTGATTTCAATAGTTGTTATCTGTATCATCGATTGAATCTTCTTAATGGATTACCAGTTCACGCTAATTGAAACTGTAAATGTCATACTATATCCGAAATCCGAGGAGGGTCAAAATTATATTAAATATCTTAGACCCATTTCGCAATTACAACAGTTTGGAATTTAAGCGAATTGATTCTGAATAGAACAATGGCTTTGTATTGGATTATGTCAACAAACGCTTCAGATATGTGATATTTTATTTATGGTGATATCAAACCGTACCTATAAGTTTCTCAGCGGAAAATTTATCTTTGGTTTCAAGTCGATTGTGTTTCAAGTAGAGACGATTGTCGCTATATATACCTTCTACTTTTACCGGGTGGCTAACTAAGAACGGCCTTCGGCCATACCTCAGGAGTGGATTATATCACAGGTTCGGGAAAAAAGGTTATAACAAAAGTGGCCCCGAGAAACGCCTGGAAATTATTTTCAGAATTGTCGGTCCACCCCTAGAGAGCGTATTTGACAGCTGAAATTTTGGAATGCAAATTTTTTCAAAATTTATCCAATTAGGGAGCATATTGAATATTATAATCAGATTCCTTGTCAAATTCTGCATATTTTTAATAGGACAAGCTGAAGTCTATCTCTTCAAATAAGGGGTGGGGGAGAGTAGAAACCTTGTTACGAAGAAACGCCTGTAATTCCGGTTCTGCTTGACCGATTTCAATAAACTTGATGTTGTTTGAAAGAGATTTTGTTGGAAATTCGGAAATTTTTGAATATGAAGCAATCTGATCAATAACATGAATGCTAGAGGGCGATGTTTTATTGGTTTTGAATATTGTGTTTTCTCGTAACAATTTCAAATGGAAGCATACGAATTGAAGTAGGCCTTTGAAAATTAGACTAAATTGGTAATGAAACACTGCAAACCGCAATGCGATATCTCTTTCCTATCCTGAGATATCGTTAGAAACAGATGAATGGCGGAATTAATCTTTCAACATCTAGAAGACTAGGGAAGAAAGTTGTGCTATATTTTTTCAATTATATAAGAATGTTATATTGGTTTTCAAGCTATGTGTAAGTGAATCAGAAGCATAAAATATCAATAAAAACCGATATTTGCCCAGCAACAACAAATACATTTGAAAATATGAATTACGATTTAGGTCGCGTCTTATCAAACACCTAAACTAAGTTCAATGATAATTGATGTTTTTCGTTTGTCCAGTAGGTAACCTACTTATATGTTTATGGTTCTTATCATACCGAAAATATCATAAAATCAAAGTTAACTAGTTAAAACACGACTAATTTATTTGCCACCATTTTATGCCCAGTTTCAATAAAACACCAAATTATTTAATGACATTATCTCATGCTGTGTGAATATATTTTATATTTTCAACGAATAACATGATAATTACCTAAGTGAGGCGAAGTAAAGTGAAAATGTACCAATAATAAAAATAATGAGAGGCCTGGCGGAAAAAATTCGTAATAACATTACGAGTGTTAATGCATTTGAAGTCATTTTTCGTTTACTACCAACGGAGGCCTTTAATGGGTCTTATTGATATGATTATACTATTTTAGATTGTACCCATATCACATGGTCCTACACCAAAGTTTGAATGCTATAGAGATCACTACCAGGTTGGATTTTTGCAACTGGCTCTCACGTATGATACACGACATTGAGGCTGCTGTTTTCTCTACCCGACAGCATTTTTCCGTTTCCTGTACGGTCAGCGCGACAGGTCGCTCTCGCTGTATTGGAAACGGAATTGAAAATCCAGCACTGCGTTCCTCAGCTGATATACGCGAAGCGGTAAATGTGCACATTTGCCTCCTCGTTTGGGTAATGTGCATTCAACTAACACTTACAATTTCAAAGAAGGGAAATGTACATTGATTTCACAATGACCATGTCGTTTTGGTGAATTTGAGTAAATGTGAGAAAAGGGAGGAGGAAATATTTCGAAATATAATCATTACATTTTCCCTCCCCCTTAAAAGTTATCCAATACTTTGTAATGAATCTTATAAGGTATAGTCAAAAAGGGGAAGGGAATATAATAATTGGATTTACCCTTCCCCTCAAGATATCCAATACTTTGTAATGAACATTAAGTTATTCAAGAGGGCGGAGAGAATTAGGTAATCTAGTGGCAACTATAACATTGGTATGCTAACAGTTCAAATTACTGCAGACCAATGTAATATATTTTCATTCAGGCTGAATTTAATAATTTCTGTTAACGCGAACCAGCCTTCTAGACGTTGGAAGAACAAAACCCGCCATTTACCTGTTTCTTACGATATCTCAGGATAGAGAAGAGATGTCGCCTTGCGCTTTGCGGGGTTTTATCACTAATTTCTTTTTAGGGACCTGCTACAATTTGTATGCTTCCATTTAAAATTGTTACGAGAAAACACAATATTTATTAAAATAAAACAGCGCCGTCTAGCATTTATGTTATTGATCAGATTGCTTCATATACAAAAATTTTCGATTATTCAACAAAAGCTCTTTCGAACAACATCAAGTTTATTAAAATCGGTCAAGCAGAACCGGAATTACAGGCGTTTTTTCGTGACAAGGTTCCCACTCTCCCCCACCCCCTCATTTGAAGAGATAGACTCAAACCAGTTATATTAAAAATATGCAGAATTTGTCGAGGAGTCTGATTATAATATTTGATATTCTCCTTAATTGAGTATATTTGGAAAATTTTTGCATTTTAAAATTTTAACTGTCAAATACGCCCTCTAGTGGTGGACCTACAATTCTGGAAATAGTTTACAGGTGTTTCGCGAGGCCACTTTTGTTATAAATTTTTTGTTCCCGAACCTGTTCTCCACTCCTGAGATGTGGCCGACGGCCGTTCTCAGTTGGCCACCCGGTACGAAGAATTAGTTCAAGAGGTTTTTGAGCACAACCCGAGCGAATTAATAGCTCTGTTCAATATTATTTAGTGTATTCGATTTGAAGAACTTGCAATAATTGAATCAAAATATGTATCTCAGCAACAGATTAAAAATTCTATAAATTGTTGAATAGTGTACTTTTGATTTGCAGAAAAATCCTTGTTAAAAAAAGGAATCTGTATATTCGTATTACAGTTTAAATTGGGTAAACAGTTTTGTTTCTATTGAACGCTAGCATTTCTGTCTATTTTCGAGAAATTGGTTCACAGACTGAATAAAAATAAATATAGATTATGCTTGGCAAGCGAACTTTAAAACTCTCTTGAAATTTATAACAATAAAGTTTTCTACAAGAATTTATCGTATACTTTGGAAATATATTGAAAAGTTCAAGTAACATAAATATACATTCGGGAGTCAAAAATTATTATCAGATAGGCGAAAACTCTCGAAGTTCTCTGACTGAAAATATAAGCAAATTACATAAGATGAAACAATATCCGAGACATTTTTTGACTAAGAAATAGTTTTCTCAACAATTCCTATGATGAGAAATGAGATAATATTAGTGCAAAAATAGGTGCCCAGAAAATTAATATTAATTGACTTCCACAATTTTGTGGAAATTGCTCACCATGTATGAAATCAGTGGCCAAGAAAAATAGCTTTTCCCAAGTTTGTAAAATGTCCGCTAGCAGCCGTACGTGTGTATCTCAAATGAGGTGACATTTCACCGAGACCTAAAAGATCCATTGTGACCCCTTCCTTCTACTCAGTTTCTGAGAGGAAATTCTCAGAGACTAATAGTTCCTTACACCCATTTCCCGAAGAAATCACATCCACAAGCTTTAGTTTAGGTGAGTGTCTTACTTATCTAGTATTTTCCCAGGTGTACCTACAGGTGCACCAGGACTCTGTATTGCTATGCAATCCGCTAATATGTTGATGTTTGTTTACTTGGACTACGGCATTCATTTTATTTCAATAGGTTGTAGTCACCTAAGCCATACTAGATCTTTCCAATGGTCACATCTATTTTTTCTGGCTCTGCCTATCTCTTCCGACACATTTATGCAAGCGTAGTTGAAGATTTAAAAAAGAGTCTCTCAAAATTTGTGATTGAGTATTTTCTATCACGTTTCTTATGTTTAGCTTTGAAGTTATGCGCTGACAAAAATTCACGGAATTACTGTAGTCAACGAATTGCAGTCTATCTTTCAAAGATAATCTGCTCCTTGAGAACACCTTGAATTGCTATAAGACCATATATTTTTGAAAAGTAGAAGCTTCAGCCTATCCGACGGTACAAAAACATACAGGGTGTTCCATTTAAAATTTCTAGTTATTAATCTCCAAAAAACCCTTTGTTTTTTCCTGGAGTCTAGGGAAAAAATACAAAATTGGCAGCAGCGTGAAAAAAAATTCTTAATTCCTGAAGCCGTTTAGTCGAAACCGCCTCTCGATATCTTAATCGGTTTCCAAGTTATAGGCTCATAAAATGTGTCGGAATTCAAATGATCACCCTGTACATTTGATGTACTGGTGCCTCTCTTCGCTAGTTCATCTGCTATCCCATTTTCTTCTATTACAGTGTATGCTGGAGTCCACAGTAAGATGACATTGTTGCTCTATCAATCAGAAAAGAAGTGCTCCATATTTCAATCACAAATAATCATTTGCTCTAAAATCAGTATAATTGAGGCATGCTGGGAATGCTTGCAAAGAAATTTTACGTCTTCAAATAAAGTGATGAGGGTAAAAAACAATGATGCAATATATCGAAAATAGTTGTGAAATTGATATGAATCAAGTAAAAGGTAAAGACAGAGCAGACTGTTTAAAAACGTTGTCTTTGAATGAAGAAAATATTTCCCCCAATTCATTCAGAAAATGCCCAAGAATATAAAATGTTTTTATGAGATGAACAATGAACAAATTGTTTTTCGCTTTTTGGAAATCCCGCAAAACATTTTATCAGAATATTTGAGGGCTTCCACGAAACACAATGCCCAGAGTTTTCAATCAAGAATACAAAGATCAAAAAAAGCTGGAACTTGCACGTCACACTGATTATTAGAAACTTTCGGATGTTTGCTTGGACGTAGTGTGAAACAACAATAAAGGAAAATGAAGATGACATGATCACATTATTTGGAATACGATGGTTTTAATCAATCAATTCAGACTCACTATTTGTGGAAATATCAACAAGCTGGTCACATGATTACATTTGGTTATTTTGTTTGTACAAAGTGATTTTATTCCCACAATTACTTCGAAGATCGTTAATCCAATCATTACGTCGGGAGAAAACAGGTTAGAAATGCAAATTTGGGAAGTCGAATTCGTTTTTTGCTATATTATTTCTTCTCGTGTAAGATATCGGAAAAATCGTTAGTATGAAGCTTGTAGACCGTGTTAGGATCTACAATTTATTCTCCAGTTTTGACAAAAATTACGAGCTCTAGGGTGCCGTAAAGTTGACCGCTGCGAGCCCAACGCTACAGAGTGCGCCATAGAATGCGCGTATACGGCGCCCGTTGGAGTTTGGGTTTGGGTTTGGGACTGAAAGACACTTTAGTCGCCTACGTGTCGAAGCATCTGCTTCTTGTCGACTTAGCATTTATGGATCCGGTCACAAAGATTCGTGTCATGCACTGTACAGTTGGTAGGGCAAACGTGGAATACAAATTATTTGATAATTTTTCGAGAAGGGGAATCTGTATTTTTAAAATATTGACTGCAAATGAAAAATACAAGCTAGTTCATGAACAACATCTATGCAACAAAAGCAAAGAGAAACAATAAACTTGCATAATTCTGTCCCACATACAGTTTACAATAATTATTTTTATTAATAAAGCGATATTACCAGACTGCAGCTTAGAGAAACTGTTAATACCATTTATGTAGATGTTCATGTCAATATGATAAAGTGTAGTATTTTCAGATTTTCAGGGTTATATATATATATTTGTCACAGGCAAATTGATAGGATGATGAAGAACAACGATATAATGAAAATGTGATGGTCCGACTTGGCTTGTCTGATAAAGCAAATGTTGAATAGCCACTTTAATTTGATAGTTTCAATTAATTGAACCATGGAGCTAGGAAATGTCATTACATGATTAGAAATCTAATGAATATACCATTTGCTGGTACAACGAATGACATATTTGTTTCTATTGATGATAACGCATATATTTGTCACAGGCTAATTGATAGGATGATGAAGAACAACGATATAAATGAAAATGTGATGGTCCGACCTTTCTATTTGAGTGCGAATTGGCTTGTCTAAAAAAGCAGATGTTGAATACCCACTTTAACTTGATAGTTTCAGTTAATTAAACCATAGGGCTGGGAAATGTCGAAACAGGATTAGAAATCCAATAAATATACCATTCGCTGGTACAAAGGATGACAGATTTGTTCTTATTGATGATAATATCCGTTTCCGCATCGAACGAGATTTGTCAACTATCGGATGAATTATTTAGATCTGATTTGCAACTCGGAAATTTTGATAATTGCAGATGATCTGAAATTATTCGAGTGTTAAGTTAATCCTAATGACACTACCTTGTTACAATGTGGTTTGGACAATCTTTGAAATATTAACCTGTTAAGGTTCAACATATTTCATTTTCCAAGAACAACAAGCCTATTTTAACATATAACTTGCTGAACTATTTTCCACTTGATGAAGTGAGAAGCGTTAAAGATGTCGTTTTAATTCAAATTATCAACTGAATCGCATATTTCTGAGTGAATAAAATACTGGCTCTTATGATGAGATCATCAAGGGATTTGTCGCAGCATTCAATCAAAGTTCTTTACTGTTCCTTAGCACGTTCAAATGACTATATCTAGTAATAATAGGGATAATCCTCTTTATCAGAGATCACTCAGATATCAAAATGATATACACTGTGTTTTAAAAACTGCTACATAGGGATTCCTTCACAAAACAGCGAGCTAATTTATTTACCACATAAAAAATAATAACAGATTTGGAGAGGTCGTTAAGAAATAAGTTCAAATGCACTTTTGTTTTTTCAAAATTCGGTCTGGTTTATCGAAAAAATGCACAGCTGTTTTGAAAAGTCGTACACCATTTTCATAACACTTTCGAATATTACTCAACGACCGAGGCGGTGCTGGGTAGACGGGTGAAGTACGGGAAATTTTAAGTTCAAATCGGGAGCAATAACAGAACATGCGAAAACCTTATGAAGTCTCTAAAGACTTAATGAAACCACAGATTTTATATGGGTCACCTCTGCTGTACTCTACTCTACTATCTAGTTTTGTTTTAATCGTGATTTTGGTGAGTGAGTTAGTTCCTTCAGCTCTATTTCTCCCAGGATTTTCAGGATATCCGTAGCCTTCAGTTTAGGCAAGTCCTCCAGTAGTTTCCATACAAAATCGGGAAAACTTCCCAAGTCAAGAATTACACGCGTTTTTCAGGATGTTTATAACTCTTCCCTGTCACTATAATATAATTTATTTTGAGCAGACTAATTAGAAAATTTTGGCTTTATTGAAGGAACTTTTTGTGAAATAGTATATTCAACAAAAAATCCAGATAGCATAATATTTTACGTCCCATACAGCACTGACTATTCGTTATGTTTTAAATAATGAATGGGCTTTTCTATGTGCATAATTAACGTTGTTTATGCCAACTGTCGTTGAGCATTGGGTTTGTGTTTCAAATGAGGATCGTAATTTGGATAATAAATTAACATTTTGTTTTTTAGGGAGAGGGGAATTGATTGGAAAATATATTTTTGTTCAGGAATGAAAAATCTAATATTGTTTATTGAACAAATATCATTCGAATGGCACAGTCGACAGAAGCAAACAATGGCACTGGGTGGGCGTATCCATGTCGCTGTAGTTCTAATTTTGAGCACTGTAGCAGAATAGCGTCAGTCAAAATGGTGCTAGGTTAAAACAGCGGTGGATAAAATAGGGCTGGACAAAAACAGCGCTGGACAAAATAGCTCAGAGCAAAAACAGCGGCGGATAAAATAGCGCTAGACATAATAGCTTTGCTACTAAATAACGACAGTAGAAATATCTATAAAAAATTAACTATTAAAATATGGGAAACTATAGTAATTAAGTTTTTCTAGCGTGAATGTGAATAATAATATAATCAAAATGTAATTGCATTGAATCGCATTCACTGATATTCTAGTTTGCTTCACTTTGTTTCACTGTGTCAGTTGGTCTAGAACCGATATGTGTTGAATTATGATGAAAAATATCGTTTTTCACAATCATTCGGCACTACAGTCTATTTTTATGAATGAGATAGTGGTAAAATAATGGAGCATTATTATTTTTGTACGGCGCTATTTTGTCGAGCGCCATTTTGTACACCGCTGTTTTTGTTCTGTCTTATTTTTATGCGGCGCTATCTTGCACTGTGCTGTTTTTGTCCAGCGCTAGTTTGTCTGCCGCTGTTTTTGTCCAGCGCTATTTTGACTGACGCTATTTTGCTACAGAGCCGTAGTTTTGTAGTTACAATCGATATTTTAAGTCGAAAACCAAGTATTGATAGCATGAGTGTCAACAAAGTACCTATATTAGGTCAAAGCTCCTAGAAATTCAACTCTTAATGTTATTGAAATATTTTGAACAGTTCTAAACCTACAGGATATCGTATCATTTTATATATAAATACTATTCAACCATGCTAATGAGAATATAACATGTTTGGTATGGTAGGCTGCAATTTGTCAGTTACCTAATTCGTCCTCGATCGTTTTGGGCAACGAGCTCAGTGAGTGTAGTGGATATTTTTTCGTAACTCTCACTTGAATAATATATACATTATTCATATTTTTTTCAAATGGCAATTGATGCAATTCATTTAAATCAATGAATCACAAGTATGGCCATAAATGTTCATAGGCAATCTAGGAGTAATGCACTTACATTCTAACTCATCATTCACTTAAATTGGGTATTAACAAAAAACAGATTTCCGCAGAATTATGCAGCCGGATATCGTAATATATGTATTCTACATGAAACTAAAATGTCCATGTAACGGATATAAATTAGCATTTCTGCGAATTAGTACAATGATTTTTATCAGATTCTGTTTCGTTCGGTTTTATGTGTCAGTGCCAATTTATTTGGAACGATATTGACACTTTTAAACGTGGTTTAATAAAATTACGTCTCGTCACTCACTTTGCACTCCAATGAAAACATTTATAAGGTATTTCTACGGTTTATATATCACTGTTGTTCCATTGATCTGTTATTTGAATGAAATATAGAGTGACGTCTGGATCATTTGAATACACTTCCATTTATTCAAAAGCAGAATTATGTTATTGCCTTTCATTATAAATATTCTTTATTTTAACCATCTTTCAAATACAACCCAATTTACCATAATAACTTATCATTTTGTTTTTGAATATTTTATAAACTTTTGCCACACAAATCTAGCCCTTACAACGTATCTATATAACGCTTTGACCTTTTTTCGTTGACGCTCCACCATTTAATATAATCGCGTGTCTATTGGGCGCCATTAAGTTATCAATTTACTGTTTCACCATTTTTAAATATAATTTGCTATTGATGGATAGAGGTAGATTCCATTATATTATTATACAGTTTAACTTGTTTTTTGTATGGATGGAAAAAATATCATTTCCAAGAATCCAACAATATTTTTATTCATATCATTTGTGAGGAAGTTTGTGGAGAGTGTTACAGCGTAACAATACAATGTGACTTTGAATTTAAGTAATTTCAACATGTCTGTGGACAAGCAATATCTTAACAGTTTCCAATAAAGGCAAATGTTGGAAATACAAGCCTGTACTGAGATCATCAAAGTTGGGAAGAAATGGAAGTTGATAGCAGAAAAAGCAAAAACGGATCGGATAATATACAACGATAGGGAAGTGCTTCCAAGACCTCTCCGTCAGGTACTGGAGGTAGAATCATCGAAACGGGCGTAAGAAAGTGTGAAGATTAGTGTTGGAATAGTGAGTGTAAACTGTGTTCATTGTGGAGTATGGTCAACGGATCATTCATCCTCATTGTAGTTCATCCATTCATCAATTTCCATTTTCTCGTTTATTTGGGAAATAATTTTCTTTCCTTCTTCTTTTTATTAGGTATAAGAATTATTAATCTTGAGACGTTGACGTACATATTTTTTGTTGAATTAAATGCAATTTAAATGAATTTATCTGCTGGATAAATTGTTGCCAACAGTATTCTTCTTAACAATAACCTCACAAAGTTATACATGGAGTTTCTTATTGCACCTAAGCCATCAGGGTTTTCAAATAAAAATTCAAGATGAGATTTATGTTAAGACTCACAATCTTTTCCAGAACGGAACAATATCAGGCTACAGATTCAAACTTAAAGCTTTGCTGGAAAGTTTGGGGAAAAAATTGGAAAAATCTAAACTTCAACTTCGGTTGATATTTTTTATTATAAATAAATGTAAGGTTGACAGACTCTTAATACTCGTGAAAGTTTAGGAAAAATAGATTTAGTGACGTGGCTTCCCAGTCCAATGTTAATTTATATATACGGGATGTTCAAAAATATTCCTGCCAATCTCAAACTACACAACCCCACATTTTTTATTGCCAATACAAGCGTTGAACGTGCAAAGGACAACGGGTGGATATATCGATTTCCATAAAAAGTGCCGATACATCAACGATCTTGACCAAAATCAGCAGAACACCCATCATGCACTAACCATAAATTTTGCCGGGCAATTAGGAGAAGGTCGTCCATCAAATCTATTATATAGGTAATTTTGCGAAAAGTTGAGGCTATCCTATTTTGTTAAACAGTCTGATGAATGTAGTGGTCCCAGTAGTTGATGGCTTATTACACCTACCCAGGCATTTCGGCTAAATTTTTGTTGTTGCTTCGTCTTCGTCGAGTAAACGTAGCCTTATCGCAAGCTGGTACGCTATCTGCTGGTCCAGGAACCAATTTACAGATACCAATCGAGCTGAGAAATCACCCTCTAGCAACACTTAAACTGACTGTTCTTTCGGGCAATAAGATTATGGCCAGTAAGATATGTGCCAATTTTATTAAAAGTTACTACTGGTCAAAAAATATGAAAAAAATTTACCCACTGAAAGAACTACTAATTTTTAAAAACAATGCCTAAGAATCAAATAACGGTCAGATCTTTTGCGCCGCAACCCCCGGTCGCTCCAACCCAACATAAAGAACTGAAGTTCTAAACCTAAAGTTCTGAAAAGTTCTATTGCGCAAAAAATTATGGAAATAATAGTGAAAAATGTATTCGAATAAATTCAAGAAGATCAACAGCACTGCGAATACCAGCTTTGCATGAAGTTTAAATGTAGCATTGGTGGTTCAGTGGTAGAATGCTCGCCTGCTACGCGGATGGCCCGGGTTCGATTCCCGGCCGAAGTAAACGAGAGATAGACTCAGGAGAGAGCATACGCGCTCAAGGTACATAACGCAACGTAACGGTCAGATCTTTTGCGCCACGACCCCCGGTCACTCCCACCTAACGTAAAGAACCAGAGTTCCAATAACGGTAACAGTAACCTTACAAACAGATAATTAACGGACAGAAAAAACAGCTAGGATGCACAATCAAAGACGACTGAGGTTACAGATCACAAAACTGGAAGCCAATCACGATGAGAGTGCTCCAATAAACAAATGTCATAACCCTAGAAATACCTGTGATGTTGACTTTTTATTTTTATGTCTCAATTCGTAACTCAATTTTCTCAAAACTGATGATTGCATCAAATAATGTTATGAGGATCAAGTCAAGGTTTTCGATAACAGTAATGCAATAAGAAATTGTCTGCAATTTGTGTGAAATAGTATTAGAAATTCTCCGTATTTCTGAGACTACCATTTGTGAAATTCTTGTTCCGACAACTTAAAAGCATACCTTTTTGTTTGTATAGCTCTTACGCGATTTCATCATTTCACCTTTCTATTTGGAAGTTCTACTACTATGACAGAAATTTAAAAATTTTTGTGGAAGGAGAGTGTTTGCAGTGGGAAATAAATTAAGGATCCGTCTTTGAAATGAAAAGCTGGGCAAACAAAAAAGTAAAAATGTGTTCAGTCGATTGGATTTTATAAAATGAGAAGTTTACTCCAAATGCGTACCTATGTGTGTTTTCAACATTTTGGTCGGATGCTTGAGGATTATTTTATGCTGTTAGCAATTGAGCTTTGAAAATGAATTTTCTTCTGTTGATTTGAATTTCAATAAACCGTCTTCGAACATAATCAATTCTATATATTCAAATGTAGCAGTTGTCTGTCGGAAACACCTGTTCCTATTTAATTGAGAACTGCAATACCTCATTTAGTAATATCTGAAATTATGGATAGAAGTCAGATAAAGACAAAATATTACATCACAGATCAACGGTGCTTATCTGCTCAGTACAAAGATTTTATCGAAAACTTTTTAATGTTTGAAATATCCTCCAAGTCAAACAGTGGATACCGTAAATTGAGAATGAAATATATTTTTCAATCTCCATAATTTGACTGTTCAAAATGTCTCCCATCTCGAAGCAAACAAGCTTCATATCGATTTTGTAAGTCACTTATCTTCATTAAAAGTGGTTGCTGTAATTGCTGGAATACTTTTTTGATAATTTCTCGTAGTTCTGGAATGAGGCGGGTTTTCGAGTGAGGTATTTTTTGCTCCATCATGCCCCAAAATGTGTGCATCAGATCAGGTGTGCACATCTATAGATTTCGTCCTTGGCAAATAACATGTTTTCCAAGAACCCTCGTAAATTATGCTCAGCACTCGACCACAGTGAATTTCTATTGGACGTTTGTCCGCAGGATTTGGTCAAGCTTGGACGCGGCATGGATAGCCACCATTCAATTTGAGCATGCGACGTGTAAATATTTCACCAAGTTTGAGTTTTTTTGCGCACGATACTATTTTGAGGTGAATGCACAGCCTGGTTACAAACACGTCCTTCCTTTTCGTTAGTACAGACTGTTTTTTTGCGACCTGAAGAACCTGGACGTTGAAACAATACACTTTCAGTGAGACGAGATATTTCAACTACAGCTGATATAACACTTTTACTGGGGGCTGCTTTATTGAATTTTTGTTTATGCTCTATTGATACATGCAGTGAGCTTGGACCAATATTGCGAAAATTTCCGTATAAGCGGGAATGATGCTTTACCAAAAACACTTTTTCTCCTGTTATCAGTACCAATTTTATGTTAACTTTAACAGCAACGTATCATAGATATGTCAAATAATGAGGCTTAATACTATTTTGGCATATACATATTTCCATATGTCCAGCCGTTGAGGAAGGAGCCTCATTACGTACAAACGAACAGAAGAGCCAGTCTAAAAGATTAAAACTTCCATACATATTCTCTTAATTATTTCCCTTTTTGTGTGACGCCTCTGAGTGATATTTTTATTTTCCCTCGTTACAATCGACATCATGGGATGTTATTTGTGTCGTATTCCTTTGTCTCGAGTTACTCTGAAACTTCAGATGTTTGTGACAAGTAGTCTATAAGCTAGAGCAAAGGTTGTTAAAGAGTGGTGGGCTCTTTAATATTCCAACATTTCTACTTGCTAGTTAGGAGTCCAATTAATGATGTAGAAATGCAAGCACCACTGTAAAGGCGACCTAGGTGTGAAGAGTCGGTGTATGAGAGTGGTTGTCAAGATGAGATGTGTTTCATGAGTTTATTGTTACGGTTACATTCCATGTACACTTTCACACTGTCTCCAGACAAAACATGGATATTTGGAACATGGACGATATTTTATTCAATCTTTGTGATGATTTTTTTTTCTTGTCAACTTCAAATATCTACACATTAAGCTCTCACTAACAACAAATTTTAAGTTTCGGATATCAAAAGTAATTTAATGTACATATCATCCATTGGTGGAATGCAATACATTGGATAGATGAATCTTGATTTGATGTAATTGCGAGACATTCTTCAGTAACATAAAGAGTATCAACGTCTGCAACTAAATTTAACTTCGTTAAAATAAAGTAGGTGAGTGACTGAAAATGGAAAAAAGTACCGTTTTCCATTTTTTTATTTGTGTATGAAGTATTTCTGCAAGTTTCATCATTTTGCAAAGTACTTTCATTATTATTCAATAGAATTGGCATTGCAGAGCGTAGCAGAATGTAATGAGTGACAGCTTGAACTAGCATTGTAGATTGACTTTCGATACGTGTGCCACATATTTGAACACATCTTTCGGAACAATGAATAACGAACGAGGTGCTGCTTTCAAATGCTAATATCAAATATTTGAAGTTTTCTATCAATATTTTTCCAAGTTTTTCACTATTATCGTCAATATTGATACTCAAATTCATAAATAGTTTGCAACTTATAGGCCAGTCGGTATGAGTCATTTTGGACCAAAAGTACAAGTAACTAGCAATACGGCTGATTGAAGTATGTAGATTAATATAAAAAAAGTTTACCAGTCTATCGATTTCCCAAATCTAAAAAAAATCGAGAAACTTTTTTTTTCGAAATTTTTCTCAATATTTCACGCTAGGAAGAAGGTGGAGAAGAATACCACCGTGTAGGGGAAGTGTTTTGCAATAAAAAAGGTCTCCACTAGTGTATAATAACGTCAAATAAGCAAAAATAAGAGGAATAGAAACAGTCACCGCTTCTTCAAAACCAGAGGCACCTTTTACCACATAATATTTAGCATTGGCATTGGAAATCCAGTGAGCTGCTATATTATAACCTTGCAATACCATTTACGATAGTCCTCACATTTTGTTATTCAGTTCACTGCTTTTTTAAAGCTCCAAAGAAGGCTTCTCATGTTCCAATGTTTTACGCGCTTTTCATCAGTTTTTATATCGGTTATTAACGCCTCCTGATATAATTCGAAATAAATTGTTTCGCAATGTGTTTAAAAACCTTCATAGCACACATGAACTAGATTCGTACGCCAGTCTTAAGAAATCACGTACTACCACGGTGTTAGCAGTATAATGCGATCCGGGGATCCCTGTTAAACATCGGATGACAATCATATCGCTGACACATAAGCTAGGAAGCTCACAATATAACCTTCCAAAAGTCTTCCAATCTTCTTTTACGAGATGGCAGCTCTATCTAAGATATAACGCGTTACTGAATAAGTTATGCTCTACTGCAAAAAATCTCCACATTCTAAGTGAGTTGTTAATATTTAAGTGTAAGTGATTGAATTATGGCAATAGGCTTATTTATATTCTCAAATGTACTGCTTATAGTTTGGTGACCTTGGGATCCTATGATCCTTCCTACCTCTCTCAATATATTCTCAAGTGGAGGCACAATTTTACTGCTTGTAGTTCGACGACCTTGGGATTCTATGAGCTTTCCCACCTCTCTCATTAAATATCTTCTCACGGGTGAAGCTGATAGAAACGTGATAAAAATGAAATTAACAGCACAACCTCAATTCTGCCCCAAAGCTCTATAACACTAAATATATTATATAGTACAGTTCACTAAGAGATTCTCCATTTATTGTGAAACTTAATAATGCAGACATTTCCAAAACAGTTTCAAGCTGCCTCAAGTAGCAGAATTACTTATTCTAGTATTGTAGCGAAAGGGTAAGGTAACCTTAAATATTCAATAACCTCCACTAATAGTTCACCTTTTTGGTAGTTAGGAAACACTATAGATATTCTTGCATTAAAAACTTTCTATTAGTAGTGCGCGCTTTCAAATATAGCTGATATGAGGAAATGCACTAATAATGCATTATGTTGAGCAAATGAAAGCCTTGTACGGATAGCGGACCAATTACCGGAACTGCATTATTCCCTTCACAAGCTCATTAGATAATCGATTCTTAACAAAGCTTTCTCAAATCTCAACAAGATATCATCGAGGCAATATAATATTTAACTTGCTACATTGTAAAAAATTCATGGTTGTTTATTCAAATTGAGCAAAATTTTCACTTATTCCACAAACAGTAAAGTACAAAATCATTTTTATGCATGCACACTTTTACATGGAATGCATCCATATAGTGATATCTCTCAATATACAGTGAGCAGAATAGAGAGAAAATACAGGGAATTAAGACACGTTGTGGTTTTACTGAATGCAAATATTTAACAAGATGAAATTTTGACGATCCACACCAAAAACTATCAAGAGATTCGGATACAAAATCATCTTAAGGGATGGTATTGCGAAAAATACCATCATTAAAATGGCTATTCCTCATTTTACCCATATTTTTTTATGAAGATGTTAAAATTCCAAGCAAAATATAGTTCCAGCACACTTTACTATACTGAGCGCCAGTTCTTAGACACAACAGAACAGTGGAACAGCCTGCTGGATCACCCGATGTCACTTTAATAATTAATTAATAAAAATTTTCTATATTGGTGGATCAAGCATGATATGCTGATCATAACACAATAATTGACAATGGAGAACAAATTGTACACCATTTGTTGAAGTGTATTGTTGATAAAAAAGTGTAATTAATAACTTTTTCATTTTGTCCAGCCGGGATCTCTTTATATTTCTGTTTATTTAACTAATAATAAACTTATGCGTTACGTTATGGACGCACTGTATAATATTGGCGGTGGTAATGTGTCGGTGGATTTCGTGAGATAATTTCTATCAAATTTGCATGTTTATATACAACGATCATCTAATCTGGGTTAATAGAGTCAATAACTTATTACGCATCTGCCACATAATTACTTCCCGATTGTGAGCTTCCTCACGCAAAGTTGAATACCCACTGACCGTAGCAGCAATTTCGTTCTGGTTATCGACAAGCCGCTTTCCTTCACCTATCATTCAATGAAATTTTACATAGGTAACATACATTTTTCCAAAACGATATCAATATCTGTATTCAATAGTGATAGGGGTGAGGGAAATTGCCGTCAGATATCACAATGGAAATCCGTTTCTTGTTTACATATGTGTTGGCATTCATTTAGTTTATTTTCACAATGTTAACAAAACAGGACGATCCCAGTATAAGTTTAACTTTATCGTTCGTTCACTTTGAAACCACGTGCTAACTGGCAGACAGCCTGGAGCACAACTGAAGCTATGAGAGGCCAGTGGTTGGCATATCTCCTCTCTCGGTTCTCATTGGCTCCCTTTGAAATAGACCGACACTTCAACGATTTTAATTTGCATACCGCTGGCTTATTGGCACGTGCCAACGGCCGCATCTACATATAATCGGTTTTGCATAGTGTGAACACGCCTTCATAACTATTCAGCAACATTTTTAGTAGTGTAGGCACCTGCTTATTTGCACCTATTCAGTTCCCAGTTTGTGAACACAAAGCTTTAGTATGAAGTGATTAGTATTGATCGATGCACTCTAAACAAGTATCTAAATATTCTATCTTAATTTTCTGTTCTCGGATTGATGTATTTACCTAGCATCCACTGAAATCAGAACCGATTAATTTAAGTTGATCCGCTATCCGAATTGAGACAGCTTCTTTTATGAAATAAATTATTGCGTGCTTGAATATTATAGTCACGATTCGAAATTAAAATATCCACTATTCACATGAAGAAAAAGTAGGGCAAATAGTACAGCCAGATAAGCCCATGAGAAACAAAAATGTTCGAAATATTTCCCATGGATTAAGGATAAGTGGATCATTCTTATGTTGAAGCTGACCCTTTAAAATCGTTTCGAACATGTGGCGGCGTATCTCGAAACTTTAATATTTTTGTACAATAAAGAATATTGCAAATTTGATAATGTTAATAAGAGTAGCAAGTGTTTTGTGGAGTATTTTTCATTAAAACGTTCAAACCACAAAAATAATAATGTCAGAGATTTTTTCATTTTGAAAATAGAATAAAAATGCAATCCTCAAATTAAATAGTTGACATTCCAATATCATGGCTTATGAGTTGAAATTGCAAAAGTGGAGATATTGAGCTAAATGACTATACTTTATGAATATCCTATAATCAAACCTTGGAATGTACATAAAACTGACGAAATACCTACAAAGTCCGTATTATTTCTTATTCTTCTGATCGGCTCAATAGGAAAATTTTGGAAATAATATTATTTTCCCGATATTTTATTCATTTTCTTGTCAGGATTAATCTATAATAGACCGGTAGCCCATGACACATGTAGGATTCAGGAGTGGAAGCCGTTTCCAACATCTAGCTTAATGTGAAAACAAGCAGAATGGGACTATTACCCACGACCCAAACTTGCTAATCGACTACAGAGGACACCTAAAATCTTCAAATTTTTACGTTACCAGAATAATTAATCAATGGATGCCATACGAGGTGCCCCATAACTTGAATAGTCATAATTACTCACATTCATTGCAAAATTACTTCATCAGTTCAATGAAAAAATTGCTGTATTTGATACAAAATATGTTGATTATTTAAGATGGGTCACATTATGCGACAGAATCCAGAGCATATTTAAGTCCTAAACTTTTTTGAACTCTGCATAAGTCCATTCTCTTAGCCCATTCTCTTGGCCCCCACATAACCCAGAACTCAATACTATTGATGGTGTATGGAGTGTAATGGAAAAGCTTGCTTATATAAGAATGTCATAAATATCCACGAAGAACTTTGGCAAGAAATGAATGGAGCAGCATTGTATTTTAATCCAATGATGTTTTTTAAGATGCAAAAAGTATGGAAGTATGGAAAATCGAACATTTTCTTTACACAATATGAAAGCGTAAGAGTCATTTGTGTAGTTTACTTTTCCTTTTTATTTGAACAGCAAAAAAGTTTAGGGTACATCTCTGCTGCATACGAGGCCTATATGGCGCCCTCTACTACATACTCCGAAATAGTACAAAACTATTATCTATGATTTTTTATATCCAAAAATACCCCACCGTCAATTTTTTTCCGCACACACGTCAAAAAGCGTTAAAGTTAAAAAAAAATTTTCACCGTGTAGTAAACTGAAGATTATACTATACTCTTATATACAATTACTTAAGGACCCTGTATATATTCTAGTACAAATCCCAACAATTGCACTCTGATATTATTTAATATGATCTACCAAATAATATCATCATTTTTCATGTAACAAATCTGTTTGTGCGTAACTAAATTATCTACACCTTCCGAAAGATCTCTATAAATAAAAGAACGAAACATGGAAGCAAACTAATACATTTTTTATCTTTCTCGTGAATCCAAAACACAGTCACATTCGCATTATTTCCCACGTCACGACCAAACCACACAATATTTGGGTCGCTCGAAATTGAATCGAATTGTCAATATGTGAGCTGATTAAAGAAACACGATTGAGTCTCCAAGACTTTGGTCCTGTTTTTGCGAATTCACTATTTGTAGTACTAGACCAGGATATGACCCTCTTAACTATAGTAATAAAGTTTTATTGTAATGATAGATATGTTCCACAAATGCATGTTGTGAACGTTTTTTTGAAACATAGGCAAGGCCGAGATGAATAAAATGCATACTGCAAACTATACTGTAGTACTATCCTGACAAGGCAACAGTTAAAATATTATTGGCGACGATACGGTGAATTGGTGATGGTAATAGACACATCCTTATGTCGATAACGTGAGCAGAAAAATAAGACAGTTCCATGGATTTTGCATAATTTTTCGAAAATTTTGTTGAAAATTGTTAATTGGTATCAAGAATTGGTGTTTTTTCATATTTCTGTGTATTCAGAACGCATAGTGAAATCAAAATATATCAAGTTATGTTTAATTGGAAGAGACCATTTTCTTGGAAAATACTCTATCCAATACTCAACATTCTAAAAACATTGTTCAGTTAAATCGGTACCTCTTCATTGCTTTTATTTCAAAGGCATTTGTGATTGAAATGAGCCAGAAACTGGCCTAACAGTAAATTCAGAAGTGGCCGCGATGAAAATCGAAAAAGATAGGAAGGCATTCACGAGTAGACTATATATTTTCTCGATAGCTAGAATCGGTACATATAGCGTAAAATATGTGATTCTTACAATCGTCTTCTCGAAGAACACCAAGATAAAATTTTAGTCGTTTAATTTAGAGTATTATTGAAAGTATTTTCTCGAAACAAATGATTTCGATGAAGTTAATTATTTAATATTAAACATAACCATGAACATTACCAAACAAAATTCATGAAAATAGCATGGGAAATAAGATCTCCAAATTGAACTTCAATTGAACTAAATTGAACTATAAGAAATAATATTTCATGATCTCATACATAATTTTGCTTAGCAAATTCAGCCATTATGCACAAGTGTATTCAATATTTTCTGTACGTTCTTTATGATGTATTAATTATAAGAATAATTTTATTGTATTGAGAATATGTATTTTCGAAGTAAGTGGAAGCCGTAGAGATGTAACGACTGACAACAGTTAAATTTGCAACGCAGATAATGTCATGATGACAGGGCTATGCTGCGAAGTTACCTGCAATTACCCTGACAAAATCCACGAGATCTTATTTTTTTCAGGATTAATGCAAATTTTGTTAACATGGTTAGGATATTTATTCAAAATGGCATTGTGCTATTTTTTGTTGGAAACCATTAGATGGGTTTGGACTTGTAACAAAAGCAACTTCAAGGTAACCAAGAAAAGAGAAAAAAAAGTTCGAAAGTCTTTACAAAACAAGAATTATTGGAAATGACGAAAATTCACGACGAAGACCACAGACACCCTAACTTCATCTAGCCTACAGAAAAAAATGTTTCACTTATAACCTCTTGAACTCCGAAGTAAACTATTCCCAACAAGAATTAGGCCTGAAAAGAGGAGCTACGGGACGTATCGAATATACAATATTCAATAAAAAAGATCCTTGTCTCACTCGTCCATTTTTAAAATAATTGGGAAAAAGAAATGCCTATTCAGAAATCATATAAGTCCATTCAAATTGGAAATGAGGAATTTGATACAATTGAAATTAGAAGAATTTCAGAATGGACCAGACTCTCATTAAAAAAATTGACGTATGCTAAAAAATTCAAAGTAAACAAACCACATCGCTCTTTCAATAATTCAGCCCATGCAAAAAAGGTGTTGGTGAGCAATAAATTAAAAAATCAACAGGGCATTCCCATGCCAACTCTTTGAAACCTTATTTGCATCATTTAAAATTAATTGACAACTCACATACAGAACTATTATCTTATGTTGTTTCAATCAATACCATGAGAATTGACCATTAAGTCTTTGATTGGATAGTACGCACCTTCTCGGCATCCAGATGGTTAGTCACGGAATATTCACTGCAACTGTAATGAAAAAATACATGGTTATTTATTAAATCGAAGGCACAGGGGAATGAAACATGAGAACATCCAACAGAAAAACTTAATGAAGGTTTTATATCGGGTTGAGCCTATAAGAATAGGTTCTCCACGTTGACACTCTCCACAACTTTTATTTCAGAAAAATGGAATTGTGACTAATAATATAATTGGCAGGATCGCCATGTGTTGTAGGTTAGGATCACCATGAACTGGTGGAAGTCCGAGTCCTTTGGGAGCGGCTCAAATAGTCGTATGAAATCTACATGATTCACTGGGATGATGTCTATAAATAAAATATAATGATGATTGACAATGAACTACATTGAATGTGAATCTAATAATGTGGAACTATTCTTGATGTGAATGCCCACTTGTATACTTCATCAGCATTTATACATCTGCTCTATGTCAACTAACCTTTCACGTGACCTTTTACTGTCACGTTTATGACCTAACGTGTCTATTCACTATTCGACACTTATCAAATAATAACTCATTGCATTGTTTCCAAAATAGATATGATACGACATTGAATTATTTAATAATAAACAAGTTCAAGGAATTTAAGTCTTGGTTTTCTTTTTATGTAATGCCAAAAGACATCACATAATATTTTATGGGTTCAAGTACCATGATCTGTTAGGGCTGGACCTAGACGATTCAGCTGCAACTACTAACCCTTAACGGATGATGACATATTGCTACATTCAACTGCTGCTGCTAGACGCTAAAAGAACACACAACAGGTTCGTTCCAACTGGCGATAGAAACGATAGTGGTTGTCAGTTTGTCCTGAGCGGCAGATCCTTCAACTTAAAATTAACAAAAATTTTTAAACTTTATAGCCTTCATAGACTTGGAGAAAGCTTTAGAATGAGTTTGTAGAAAGAAAATATGGGACATACTAGAAGAAAGGAAAGTTGATGAAAAACCAATAGGAGTATTTAAAAGTATTTACGGGAAATACATAAACTATAAAATCAAAAATAACCGAGCATCTTAAACATTCGAGACAAAACAGAGATTAGGGCAAGGTGGAGCTCTAAGCCCAAATTTATTCAATATTTTCATGGACCACAAAATAAGGCACACAAAAACAGATACACGGGTACTTTCTGTATGTTTGAAGCAGCTTAGACCAGTTAAGATATGTGAATGTGCATTTGTTGACGATCTAGTTATAATGGCCAATACAGAGAAAGATCATCAAAAAAATAAAGACATATGGAATAGAACTCTAAAATTGAATGAAATGAAAATAAATGCAAATAAAACAAAAAAAAATGATGGTAGCAAAAAATCAAGAAAACTGAATATAACAATTAACAAGAGTATAATCCAACAGGTTACCCACTTCAAATACTTAGGAACAACAATTGACAGCACTGGTGAACAAGATAGGGATATTATGGAAAGAACAGGGAAAGCCATAAAACCTCACCATATGCTGAAACCTGGATTTATTAATAAGAAGGAAATCTCAAAAACAACCAAAATGACAGTATTTCAAACAACTTTTAGACCGATACTTTCTTATGGCAGCGAACTGTGGGTATTGGACCAAAAAATGAAGAGTAGAATACAAGCTATAGAAATGAAATACCTGCTGAGATCTGTGTAATGAATAACAAAACGAGATAGAACAAAGAATGTAGACATAAGAGAGGAGCTATATAGAAGAGAGACAACTGAACTTGTGGGGACATCTATAGCAAATGGAGGATACTAGACTAGTTAAAAATGTATGGGAAGCAAAGTTGATTGTTAAAAGATACAGAGGTAGAGTTTGTTCAACCATCATTTGCCGTTACGTCATACATTGTCCAGCTTGCTCTCTTATTCATGAAATGGATAAGACGGAATTATGACGTCATTAACGTATTTTTTTTCGAATGTCAACATACATTTTATTTTTTCCTTTGGACAGTTCAATTGTCATATTTTGAGAACAATTCTTAACATGTCATTGATTATAATTTTGAGGTTAAGTGTAAAATGAGATTCAACCAATATAAGACATACGTAAGACAGCAGAATACGTCACCGATTATGACGTAAAGGCAAAGGATCCTTGAACAAACTATAGACCCAAAGAATCCTGGGATCACAACATAGCCAAAATATTGAAGAAAAGAGGAAAAACAATTACAGAAGCAAAAAAATTAGCAAAAAATAGGAAAGGATGGAAAACTTCTGTTGAATCTTGAAATTTTGAGAAATCTCCCTACACCGGAAGGTAGAAGGGAATAATTCGATTATATATATTTAAAACTTCAATGTTATGAATACTGTCAATCCAGAAAGAGTTTCAAACCAAAACATTTCATAATGCTCACATATGTTTTTTTATTAATCCCTGAAAAATTCATGGGATAAATGGCTTTTGTAAAATGCATTCATGCACGCACACCAAACTTATAAGCCGTTCTATGCGCATAATTCAACTTTAGATTCAACCTACCGACATTATGTGAACTTTAATCAGCTTAAAATAACCAGTCAAATGCCAAAGGCGATTATATTCGTTTAAACGTTGATACTATGAAAACTTACTGGATATATAGTGATTAATTACTTTTAACCGGAAACTGAAATACACAGTAGTTCGTTGAATTATTAACAAGACCACTATATTTCGGAAAAGTATGAAAATCTCACTCCTTATTATAATACAATCGACATCAATGGCTCCCAAATTGTTGATAAGCACAATTATGTATCTTTTCTTCGTTTTTCACAATAACTTCAAATATCGAATGCCAAAGTACGTTATAGTCATTATTGGGCAGATCTACAGTTAAACAGAATAGTTATACTTATGAATTATGAGAATAGAAATTGAGATGCAATACCGTAAGCCGTTTGAATTGTCAGCAAACTACCTCTAAACCCTTGTCTCACTGAATATGTAATGAGAACTTTCACATTTCCAAGTGTACGGTAAGTAGAATAAATCGAGGAATTAAGTCTTTACAAACCTGGCAGATAAGAAAAACGACAACTTTAATTCTCGTTCAAAATGGAAGAATCGTAACCCTAATTTTATCTATACATTAGACTTATTTAATCCCATTTGAAAAATAACAAGTTTTGAGTAATCTAGGAAATTGATAGATACCAAAAAACTCCGTGATAACCTCACGATTGATTTCAATGACCTCGAAATATCTGCAGAGAATGTACATTTAATGGGGGTTTCTAAAAACTTTTACTTTGAATGTCTACGTTACTCATACCAGAGAAACTTTGCAGCTATTGCCTCTGCTTTCTATATAGTTTTGTTTTCAACTTTGTCTTATTATAATTCCATAAATAATAACAAATTCTGGTATTTCTAATGAGGTACTTTATGTGAGATAGTTTATGATATAGTATACTTTTACTATTCTCGTTACTGAATAAGGCTAATCTCTTTTGGTTATATCTTATTTTATATTGCTTCGATTCTGCTTTGTGCATTTATAGTAGCTTTCTGGAAGAACTTTTCATAAACCAAAATATTAATAAAGAAGAGTTGGGAGCACATACTATCTTATTTGTTTTTGAGGACGATAAAACGCTTTTCGCAGTTCTTAGCTCAAACAATAGAATTGCTTCTCAAACTAAGGACTTTAAAAAAAGGATAAAAAACTCCATACAGTTTTGAAACTTCAGTTTTGAAAGTGCAGTACGCAGTTTCATGTTAAACTTCTGCATGTCAAGTTAACAGGTGACCTCAAGGTCACGTCTTACATGATAGGTAAGTACATGTTAAACATGATCTCTTATTACTCACGAATTATTTACTTGAGATCGTTTATTTTTGAAAATTTGATAGTATATAAACTTTATTCTTTAATAACAAAAACAAAATATAATTTGTACGCAAAGCAAATAGTAAACAATAACGATAATTCAAAAAATTTGTGGGATGTGGTGAAAGATTTAAGTGAATCCAATACAATTATTAAACATTCCATAAATGCTGTACAAGACGAAACAGGTCAAATGATTACAAATAAGAATGATATAGCTATCTGTATCTCTGTATCTGTAGAGTAGGGAGGGTGAGTGTGTAGGCTCACAGCACTTAGGCCACATGTGACCCATTGTACATCCTCCCGAGGAGTTGTCCTCCTAGGTCATTGTCCACCCTGTCCTTCTCAGGAAGGTGGACAGGTCACTGGGAGACACCTCCTTTATATCGGCAGGTGTAGGCCAAGACTCACCGAACACACACTCTCTTATTGGCGAGAACTCCGGACACTCGCATAAGACATGCCTGACAGTTTCATCTTCCTGTTCACACATCCTGCATAGAGGTGTGTCCACTAGCCCCATAGTATGGAGGTGTTTACTTAGTTGACAGTGACCAGTCAAAATCCTACTGTTAAACGTAGGTTTTTCCTGGTCATCGCCAAATATTTCTTTGGCGCCAGCTTCCGAGGGTCGCCCAGGGTGATCCTGGCAAAACTGCATCCTTTGATTCCATTCCATCTCTTAAGGGATTGAGCATGGGTGTAGCGTTTGGCTAGTTCCGCAATTGTCGAAGTCGTTAGGCCGTAGGTGTCACTGGGTCCTAGAATTTTTAGTCCAGCGGCTCCCCTGGCTAAAGAATCAGCAATGCGATTTCCTTTACTCCTGTCGTGCCCTTTAACCCACTTCAGGATAATGTTGTTATCTGCCGAGACGTCAGCTAAATCTAGATGGCACTCGATATAACACGTTGTCTGTTCAAAGCTAATAGGGCTTGTCTACTATCAGTGCAGATTATTATGGTTTTGCCAGAAATTCCTCTTCTGGTTAGTTCTTTTGTGGCAATTGAGATACCAGCCAGTTCTGTTTGAACCACGCTGGTATTGTTTCCCATCCCCCACTTAATCTTGAGGCTCAGTGCTCTCGAGTGAACTCCACAGCCTAAGCCTTCTTCCATTTTTGAACCATCCATATATATGCGTATTGCATTTGCAGCATCTGGCTCTGTGTTCTGTTTTATTTCAATTTTGTAGGGTTTGTTAAACAAAAACCTGGGTTCAATTGCTTCGTTGGCTGCCTACAGGAGAGGTAGCGCAGTGAGCGCTTCCTTCCATAGGCTCAACCTCAATTGGCCCATTCCTACTTCGGGGTTTACACCAGCCGTGCGCAATCGTACCATGGCCATTAACGCAACCTCCTTGACGTGTAGGTCCAGAGGGGTCAGACCAGTGATATAGCTAATAATGTTATTAACATGTTTACAAATATAGGGCAGACACTAGCAAACAATATAAACAAATATGAAAACTATTCACCAATTAGGCAAACTACTTGCATCTCTTTTTTTCTAACACCGCTTGACAATAAGGAATTATGTAGTATAATAAGGGATCTAAAAAGTAAAAAAGCAGTTGGTATAGACAACATTAAGGCAGAAACCATAGAAACCATTAGACAGTTGCAAATTTTATAACTGAACCATTGAAATTTTTAATAAATAATTGTTTTGATTCTGATAAATGGCCTTCCGCTTTTAAAAAATCAGTTATAATCCCTTTATACAAGAAAGGAAGCCAAACTAATATCATGATTTATCCACCAATTTCATTAACAACCCACTTATCTAAGATATTTGAAAAGCACTTAAAAAACAAAAACGATTAGTTGCTTATTTAGATAAACACAAAATAATTTTCAATCAACAATTTGGTTTCCGAGAAAATACGTCAACTGAGGATGCAATTTTAACTCTCACTTCAAATATTAATAGCGCCTTAAATAAAAACCAATTATGCCTTTGTATTTTCATTGATTTATCCAAAGCTTTTGATACTATCCATCATGATTTTTTGTTGAAATCATTAGAGGATATAGTTATTAGAGGACAGTGTTTAAACCTTTTCAAAGATTATTTAACAAACAGACAACAATGTGTAAAAGTAGATAGCGAAACTAGAACAATTAAATTTGGGATACCGCAATGTACGGTTCTGGGACCTGTTTTGTTTAATATTTACATAAATGGTTTAAAATAATTACCAAGTCAAGGTCACGTTGTAGGTTTTGCTGATGACACAGCTATCCTTTACACTGCTGAAACTTGGGACAATCTTAAAACAAAAACTGAAATTGATTTTAAAAATATAAAAAAGTGGTTGGATTACAAATTACTTACAGTAAATCTAGAAAAAACAAATTATATCCCATTCAGCCGTAACAAATCTTGCTC
Organism: Galerucella pusilla; assembly: GCA_910591695.1. NCBI lineage: Eukaryota > Metazoa > Arthropoda > Insecta > Coleoptera > Chrysomelidae > Galerucella > Galerucella pusilla. The sequence goes on from CAJUYI010002089.1 coordinate 27,761, forward strand.
ACCAAATTTTGATAATTTAACAATAGAAATAGGAAATATGCTCCATATCAAATTACCCCGGTAAATCACATCAAATATCTAGGTGTTATCATAAACAAACATCTCAGGTGGGATTTGCATATAAAATTTGTAATAAAGAAACTTCAAGTAATATTATATAGATTTAGACACTTAAAAAAGGTCCTATCCACTCACCACCTGAAGTCTTTATATTACGCTTTGGTTCAGAGTCATTTACGGTATGGAATAGTTGGATGGGGAGCTGCAATGAAAACCCATATACATTTATTAGAAATTACACAAAAACGTTTTCTAAAACTTATTTTTGATAAGTTTTCGATATCCTTCAGATCAACTGTACCTGGAAACAAAAATTATGGACATAAGACAATTGTACTATTACTGTGTAGGTACTTATTAAATATCTTACCACCAAGCACTTAACAATAAGGCCCACTAACTCGTACAATACACGCCACAAAACAGAACATCCAATCCCTCATATGATAAAATCCATCACTCAACACGCATATGATTATCTTGCTCCAAAATTTTATAATACAATACCGGAATCCTTTAGATTAATAACATATCTTCCTTTATTTAAAATTAAATTGAAACAACTTATTACACAAAGACCCAGACATATAGTTCACCAATATATTGATGAAAAAGTCTCCTAGATGTGTCACGTTTCGGATTAAACTATTTATTTTCTGTTGTTTTGTTTTATATTTATCCTTTCTGTATTTTATTTTGTCTTTGGATATGCAATATGTATTTTTACTTTTTAAGAATAGATTATTATTATTATTATTATAGATTCTTGTTATTATTGTTATTGTTATTTTAATATATTACTAAATGCAATTCATTAACCAAATGCTGTAATTTTTAACTCGAAACAAGTGAGTACTCACTTATTGAGAGCGAATTTATTCATTTTATCTATTTTAAAATATTAACCAATTGTATTTTAATGAATAAATTATTATTATTATTATATTACACACCGAGGTGTGAAGAGTTTCATTACTGTCGAGATGTTAGTTAGTTAACCGAGGTTAGCTATTATCTCGAGACAGGATAGAAACTTCCTACCGAGGTTTGTATACTATTTTATTTACAACCATCATATCCCGATCAAAATTAATAAATCTTTGCTTCGTTTTGGACACACCTGAAATATTACATTACTGGCACCAATATAAATAAATGTCAGATAAAGTCGGTCCTCCGATGAAGAATTGATGGATTGTACCCCTCCAGAAATAGGTATCATAATATTTATCAATGTGTTATATTTTTATGTACTGGAAAATATTCATCCAAAATTGATTGACGATCACATTATTTTAAAGGGTGGGAGGTCAGGGCGGGAAGTGATCGATGAGGGCAGGAGTCAGGGCAGGAAGTAGAACTGTGTAATATGACACTTCAATGACGTTAGTAATGACAGCATTATATATATGGTTGTGAATAAAATCTATAATCACCTCAATTCAATGTTGTCAACGTCAAATAAACGTTATATGAATATAGGAAGTACTTTATTTCCGACCGCTCATATTATGTTATGTGGATTTTTGCAATATCTTAAACTTTTCTAGTTATATACCTTCTGAAGATGATGCTTTTTGTCTCGATTATAGTTTTTGTTATTCATGAAGTTAAATTTTAAAAAATAAAGAATATAATTATTATAAAAGATAATTACAGTGTTGAAATAAAACTCCCTTAATCATTTCAAAGAAAAAAAATCATTTTTTTTGTTAGCTTTAATCGGTCGTCGTCCCGTTGATGGATTTTAAGCATAAATAGGTACG